>JAAMPD010000138.1:0-83769 GCA_025266255.1 Trissolcus basalis
GAGTTTCGGTGGTACCTCGTCTTTATAAAGATGTCAATAAATTTTGTAAATATTATGTTATAAGAGTTACGTGAATTATACATCTCGGCGGTACACCGGTAAATTTGATTATTCATTTTCGTTGGTCCCTCGCAAGTTCGTTATTTCACAATCGATTCGGGAATTTTGGTCCTCGAGTGTCAATTTTACATTCGGCTTGAAAGTAAATATTGATGATGGCTCACTTTTGTGAATGACACACAAATTTAAATCAAACGTGAGTTCATTCGAATCAAAGTTTTTCCCGTTGACATTTTTTTCGCTCCCGCTGTTTATTCAGTTTTGTACAAATGCGAAAATGAAGACGAAGAGAGAAACATGCGAGAAAAAAATACAAAACTAAAAATACAAAATCAAAAAGAGGTACAACTGAAAAAATACAAACGAAAAATATACAAAAAATGGGGCAGAATATGAAGAAGAGAGAAAAAAAATTTATCAAATGGATGAAAATAAAATACATGAAAAAAAGTGAAGAGAGCCCAGTGTATTCTCACGATTCATTTTTATTTGCAGGTCAATGGTATAATACAGTGTTCCTATACATCTGAATCGAAGGCAGGGGACCTGGTAAGCCCGTGGGCACATGTGACGTGCATTTTCAATTATGTTGGATCGCACCGAAAGAGGGTCAGGCGCCATTGTCTTGGGATGTATAACGGAGGTGAGTTGCATGGACAAATCTTTATTCGGGAGGCGAGTATCTTTCCAACTTGAATGCACTCGGGTTAGAGACGCGTGTTTTCAGGTAGCCGCGCGCGTGTTTACAAGTTCCACGCGTGCATAATTTTATCAGACGAGATCGCGTCGGAAATGTTCGCCATACGGTTTTTGCAGCAACACGAAAAATGTTTTGTCACGAATTGGAAGAACAAAAAATAATGACCAAGCAAGTTTAATTGAACGAGAAACTTTCAATGAGATGATATCACGTAATATAAAATAATTGCAACGCCGTCCATTAATATAATTGAGGGGAACTGATCGGAAGCAGTTTTCAATCAAACAGCCGAGTTTTTCATCTTTCGGCGAGACTTCAATAATCTGAACATGCTGCGAACGAAAAAAAACCCCATCCAGTTGATCACACAATAATTTATAGATTAGACGGTTAACAACCGTGTGATTATTTATCATTTTGTTTTTCGTCGTTTTGTGAGTTGTCTTTACATTTTTTTGTCTTCGTTTCTTTAAGCACAATAATTGAATTCTAATAATGTCTCAATCCCGGTGAAATGTTTGGATATAGCAAAGGTAAATTGCATCACTGACGTACCCTTTGGGTAAGCGTGACACAATTACTTGGGTTTCTCTTGGTCCTTCAGTTTATATCACTTAGCGGAACGGTTTCGGTGCAATTATGAAACTAACGTTCAATTTAATTTGGTAACGACAGTGATAAAAGCGTAGCGGACGGTTTAATAGAATTTACCAGTTGTGCGCGCGCTTTAGAGACCGTTGTCGGATGTGCACTCATCGGGCTCGGCGGTAATGATTTCTCAGTAGAAGCCAGGCCGCCGGCAATCATCGCTGCCTTATTCATAGGAACGCGTCTGCTATTAAAATCATTAGATTAATTCCGCCGCGCGCGCCTCGATTTTGTATCCACTCTGATGTCAATTTAAAACTGCTAATTAAGCTTAGATTATTAGACGTTCTTTGTCGACAGATACTTAATGTTAATAGCACGTGAAGCGACTTAACGAATTTCATTATTCCTCATCGCTAGCTGAGTTGCGCCGCTTTTTGTCGGCCGGGAAAAAGATCAAATGAAATGCTGGCTACACTTATCGACGATCGTGTTACGCTTTTGATTGTTCGATTTTTGTATGTCCATTTTGTTATTCGCAAATTACAAAAGAAAAGAGGGAGGCAGAATAAAAACCAAACACAATTTTTATGCCGGATGCAACTGAATCGAGATTCTTTGTATCCTCTCTGTCTCTCTCTCTCTTTCATTCGTTTTTTTTTTTTCTATTCTGTCGCAGCAATAAAAAAACATTGGAATAGAAATGCGAGTGCCAACCCTCGAGAAACTCTTATCAACAGCGCTACTTGTCTTGTAAATTGCGCAATAATCTTTTTGCATAGCGTATGACACTTTTCTAATGAAACGGCCACGTTTTGCATTTTGTAATGCAAAACATAAGTTCAGTGTGAACACACCGCTGTCATAACCGCAACACTTTGATGCGGCGTAATATCCGAGGAAGTGAGATTCTACAGATGAAAGTCGGATGGAGCAAGGGGGGGGGTTATTCGTTTTTGTCACGGCGGTCTCTGCAATGTCTTCCCCGACTATGGCCTTATGTATATACGCACACATAAATTTTAAATTCGACGAAAAAAGAAACAGAATACAAATATATATACAAAAGACGAGCAATTTTTCTTTGATCTTTTAATGAGATTGATAACATGATCTTGTTCACGACGTTATTAAATCATGTGCTCGTATCATCTGAAAGACAGAAAATCATTTTTCTAAATTACCAATCTGATAGCCCAATGGTATACTTCTTCTTTTTTTTAAGGACATTTTGACGACAAGTTGGCGATCTGACAGATAATAGTATCGGTTTCACGATCGACAAGAAAGCATCGCATTATAATTACACACGCGAAGATGCCGATGATAGTGAGCGGATAATCTTGACTAATGCGTTGCTACTCGGTTAATATCCGTGTGACATTGAACGTAGAAAAAAAATGTCCAGGGGGATAGTGTGCGCGGGGACGGTAGTGTAGAGATCTTCTTAAAGATGCGTCGTTTGTAACTGCCGAGAGAATTAACGGTATGCGATGAACTGTCCTATGTATGCCGTCGTTTGCGTGTCAATTCATCAACCTGACATGTTTGCAAAAGTATCTTTCCAAGCGGTAGAAAATACGCGCAGAAACTACAAGCGCACACGCCGAGACAACATAATATTCCGGACTTGGATGTCACGGCCAAGCAAAAGACATCTGCGGACTGCGATTACACCGAGACGAGCTTTTGCAAATGAGAATTGTTTGTAATCATAATAATTGCGCGCCAATCTAGGTTACTATACAACTAGAACAATTACCCGCTTCGAGCATGTTTTATGGCAATCTCGCGATTTTTACTACTTCTGTATATCTGACCTTTTTTTTATCAAATATTTTAATCTAATCTTTCTTCTGTAAAACCTGTACTGTTTACAATGTTGATTTTGTTCTAATATTTCTTTACATATTAATCGGACAATTTTTGTTCCTTTCGTTTTAGTGTATATAAAAATCGGGAGATGGAACAAGGAGCAAGGAGCAGTAGCGAGCAGTAAGGAACAGCAAGGAGAGGCTAAAAGGAAACCAGATCTTGAATTTCATTATGGATAAAAGATACTGCCCTAACTGCAAGAAGCTGTAAAATTTCGTCAGCCAGTTGGGGATTTCTGAAATATTGTCATATTTACATCTTGTAATTGTAAGTATCACGAATGTTGTTTTGGTAATATTTATTAATCATATACAACCATAAACATACTTCTTCTATTTTTGGAGTGAGGAAATTTCGCTTGTTATAAAAGTGGATATGTTTTTGCTTTTTTTTGAATAGATTATCGTATGGATTATAACTCCAATTGATCGGTCAAAAAGTTGTTTTTTTTTTCGCACAGGAAGCTAATCATCTTAATTTAATGGTCAAGGTATTTTAGTTGAATAAAATAAAGCGAACAAACAAGGCTATGAAAAAGTAAACAAGCGCGAATGGCAAATAAACGATCATTCCGTGATAACATTTTAATTGTATCGAGTTTAATTCATTGATATCACTCTATAAAATCTCCATTTCCATCGAATGAAACAAACATGATTCGTCGGAAACGGACGCGTTTCTTGATAATTTGCTGTTAATTCCGCTTTTTGTTGGCAAGCCGGAGAACTATGCGAGACGAGATTCGTATTTGTATGAAACGATCGCCGGGGTAATTAGATTTTTAAAGGGCGTATCTCGCGACTGAATTAACTGGCAGAGGCGTACACGCCGGTGATTGGAAAAAAATGCGACGGCAGAACCGGATGTGCGGTACGTAGCCACGTTACGCGAGAGACGGAATAAGTGAAACGCGCAAGGAGCCCCATAGCGTGAGCTCAAAGCGATTCAACGGCTAATTCAATTATGAGTTACGAGCTTCCCTTTCATCCTTTTATCTTCCTCGACGTTCGCATGCCAGTTCCGGAAATGCCGCGCGCATTGTGCAGCCCGCGCTATATACACAACCATAGGTATATATATACTCGATAGCCCAAAACAAACATCGCATAAACATTGCGCGCGATACCCAAGCGCAGACGTATAATGGCTTTTTGTTATTACTCTTACTTCATTAGACAGATCGTCGTTAGTTTGAATGCAAATTAAATTCCGCAACAAACGGACACACGTTTTATAGCCCAATGCTAAATTAACTTGCTGAACAAAAAAAAGTCTTTTTTTTTTCTGTATCCAACTTGTCACAAAGTTATACGCCTCTAAAAAATATTTTTTAGGATGAAATTTAGTTTGACACGGAAAAAGAAGAAATTTGATTTGCAAAAAAGTATGAAATTTCATCAGTGCATAAATCGTTCCGGGGGATATTCACAACGGCATGTGTATTGAATTATTTTTGTTTTAAAATATTATTTTAGAGGGAATGAAAATATCATTTTACTGTTTAGATAATGGTTTGGTGAAAATGATAAAAACTGTACATAGGGCTGTCAGTTGTTTCCTGGGTTGATAAATAAATTTACAAGTCTCCCATCGTCAATAAGGAAGCGTGCGATAGCTCGACAATGATAACCCCGGGGATATTACGTTACATCGTCGGTCGAAATGACTTTATACCAATTACAGTGCCGATCCGCAATTGCAAACTGTATTTAAGACAAGCTCATCGCGGATATGGAGAAGAGGTTAATTCTAATCCAAAGTAGATGTTCGGCATGCGCAATTTTACACGGCCGTTTTTTTTCTCATGTCGTTGCAAGGATTGCTCTGTTAAGTCGAGAGATGAGATAGAGTCAATTCGATATCTCACAAAGAGGCCGACGACATTTAGCGATTGCGAGAGAGCCAACCAACAATTATGCGATCAAATTTCAAGCCTTCGTCGGGCTCTTGACCCAGTCTCCGATACGATGTTTTAGTATTTTGCTTTAACTCCTTTCGCTATCGCGATATCCCGAGAGATTTTATACGTTTTATGATTCATTTATAGTCATGATTTTATTCAAATCACACAGATTAATTCATCCAAACTGTGACATCCGTTGAAAGGACTCACTCAGTTTCTTAATTCAAGGTTATTTGTAGACGTTTTTAAGTCGTTGTAAAAAAAAAAAAAAAATATTTTGAAACGTCTGATTTAAGAGGTTTGAGATATTAAATTAAGACACTTGATGATGACGTTGAAAATTGTGGGTTACAATGACATACAAAATAGTCAGCATCTATTTATAATTTT
The DNA here is from genome assembly GCA_025266255.1 of Trissolcus basalis. Lineage (NCBI taxonomy): Eukaryota > Metazoa > Arthropoda > Insecta > Hymenoptera > Scelionidae > Trissolcus > Trissolcus basalis. Next base: position 5,517 of record JAAMPD010000138.1, read on the forward strand.
ATTTCCTGATGTGAATTTAAAAAACACGAGAAAGGATTTGGAACTATAAAATTTTGTCCAACAGTAGACTCTAAATTTTACAACTATGATTTAAAATTTCATACAAGTTTCAATCAACTCTATTTTTATCATTCATCAAGTTTGATATTTTGAATTCAAATATTTCAATCCTGTCACAATACAAGCATTCTATTTCTCTATAAATATTTTGAGTGACACGTAAAACCAACTAACTTTTCTAAAATCTAAATACTATTTGTGGTCATGATGTTAATTTTGACACAAATCCAGAATTTGAAGACACTTGCAATGAAAAATGTTGTTTCTATAATTGTTTGAGAAAAATATGACTGATCTAATTGTGCGATACAAAAGCGATGATACTTTTAATTAAGTCAACTGATTGAAGCCACTCAACTGCGGTGTGCTTAATTAAAAGATCATTGAATGATTAATTCGGTAGCGTTAGCTAACAAAGATAATCGATGTAAGTAGAGTGAGATTGGATAGCGCGCACAGACTCAAACTATTTAATGTCTCGCATGCGGGATAAACCAGTTAATTTCGCAAGAGCGAGCGCGATTCATCAATCAGCATCCAATTGGTGCGCGATTGTTCGCCGCCGCGAACTGAATGGACTCGAACAGCTATAATTGGAATGAAATTGCGATTCAATGGGTCTTTTGCTAAACAATGCGAGGTCTATCGTGGAGGCGCTCGCGACGTGCATCGCGAGCTAGATGAGTCGCATGTTTTAACATACAATTAAACCCAGCTTTTGAGCGGATCATCGTTCGTGTTTCCATGCATTATGAGTCCGCTAAACGAGTACAAAATACAGAAGCTATCGAGGCTCGTTTGCGTCCCTTCGAGCTAGCCATCGAAACGAACGATGGGCCCGTTACTTTTGGTGCGTACGCAAAAAGACGCCCGATACACACGCAAGCAGATGAATCGACGCATCACGTCACTGTCTGAGTGGCAGCCTACTATTTGTGCAGCTCGCAACTTCGCGTCATCCATTACTTCCCATTAACACAGAGTGTGCTTATTCGTCCTTCTCTTCTGCCGTCTTTTAATCCTCTGCCAAGCCCCTCTTTTGCGACGTCTACGCTCAGTCTCTCTTTGACAAATGAAGGGTTTCACTTTGCTAAATATCTTTCAGACTAACTGGCCTATGGTACACTTTTTACCGAGGGTGCCAGAACAAAAATCACCGCTACATTCATACTTTTTCATTTTTTCATTTTTGTCAACGAGGATATACTAAATGTTCAAATTTCGATTCACCTGGTGGCCCTAAATAAATCAAATTTAAAATGATAATTTTAATTACAAAAGATTATCAAAAAGATAAGTTTGCAGATACTTAAATACTTAACTTGAATAATTCGTTGACAAAAGAGTTAATGATTTTGCGTTTATCAAAGTCGACAAAATTCTTGAAATATTAATTCTCACTGTAGTTTGTAATAATTCTCTTTTTGGGTTAAGAAAACTAGTTTGTTCAAAGTTTTGATTGAGCGATTTTTTGTTTTTTTTTTTTTTTTCTTTGGAATTAGAAATTTTTATTCTCGGAGGATTTTGGTTTTTTTTTGTCGGTCATAGTTCTCTACTTGGTAGTGTGAATTTAAATCGAGCAAACAGAGTTTTCGAGTTTTGTTCGGTTTACTCATGTAAATGCGTTTGAGTTGGAATTTATAATTTCGAAGGTACACCAAATAAGTCAAAAATTAATACTCTCAGCTTGGGGAAAATTGGGTACAGAGAGATGAGTAACGTGTTGTCTTGATGCACGTCTCGAATGATGAGTTTCAGGCAAACATGACGAAGAAGCGCACACGCGAATTCGCATCCTCGTCACGTTCATTATTTTTAATTGTTCGTTGTTTATGCATGTTGCAACGGATGCCGAAATTTTAATGCTTTTAGAAGCACGGCCTCGTTTGCCATCGTGCCATATCCATTCTATAAAGTCGGATTATTTCTCGCGGCCTGGACTGCGTGGATAAATCTCGCCCGAGCAAAAATCTACATAAACGAGTCAGATAGCTTGTTTTGATTCAACAACACAGAAAAAAAAGAAAAAAAAATTAACAAGAATGAAAAATATTTCGTGTGAAAGCTGATTCTGTCAGTCTCGTAGCAAACTTTTATTTATTATCAAAGGAATACCTTCGACTTTTCGGAATAACACAATCGATGAAAAAAACAAGTTGCAAAGCATTTGGCGTTGGTTTGAAGTTTTTCACGTGCCCATTGGCCGTGTCTAATTATTGACTTGTCTTCATTAGGAATGGCACTTTGCGCTTCGTTCTACATCTTTTGGCATCGTACGTTTGTTCAAATACGTGATACTTTCCTCAAAAGCTGAAAATTTCACAGATCCCCTGCCGCATATCGGTAACATCGTTTCTCTTCTGGCCGTGAATCGCATGATTATGTATAGAATGATCCGTTAAATAAATATTTATGGAACGCCGAAGAATCTGGTAACGCTTCGGTGTAAATTGCGCAACGCTCCTTGTCTCTCTTTTCTCTGGCTTGCTCTGGCGTATGGCATGGCGGGATACCCGATAGTGCTATGATAATTATATGTGGACACTCACTATAACTCAGCGCGCGCCCATGCCCACGTGCCCGCTGTTGCAAGTTCGCGCACGCATTTTAGTATGCAGATACACGGCGAGAGAAGTCGGGTAATTCATAACAAACGCCGGCTAATCTATACCATTTACATGCCGCACCAACGACATCGGACTCGGGCGGTCCTCCTCTGATGGATGCAAAACTCGCCTGATCTTCGGTTGCAAAAATGCACACAGCCTTGCATGTTCACGTTCTGGCCCATTAGTTATACGTAAACCAAATATATATTAGGCTGCGATGCGAAAGCTTGTTTTCTTTCATATACTTCCTTCTTTTTTTTATTTCGGTCAACTGAGTAACTCGATAGTGTTATCGTGATTTATGTTTTATAACTTGGCTAACTAAGTTTCGCTTTATTCGATTAGCATCCTGAATTGAGTTTATCCAAAAGCGCAAATTAAATTAATTCGTGACAACGGTTCAATAAATAAGAACAAAGTAGTTTAATTATGATCGCACGAAGCCGGATTGGGCTTGTTTTTCTCAGTCTTTGATAATGTACTTTGAAATTGTAATTGTGAGGAGCGCGGTGTGTGGAATTACGAAAGTCCGAAAGACATTACACGGTCGGTTTAAAGAGCATCGACGGGAAATCGGCGTCCGATGGTTGGAATTCTAAATAACGCGCGCGTCATACAATTTAGACGCGCTCTGATTCGCCATTATGTCCGTCGAATTTCGAACAGGATGCGAATTAGCCAACTTTTGTGGTACGACACACAACGTTCGCCAGGCACACACGTACGTGCGTGCGCATATTCGGCGCGAGAATGAGTTGACGCAACTGCGATAATAGCGCGATCTCGCGTGACGGATGTCAAGCGGCGGCTGCGCCAACAACGGCACGTGACGCATGGCTTTGCTTATGGAGTTTGCCTCCGGCGTTCGCATTTAATGCAGTGCCCGATGGCCGCGAATCTGTCGATCGATCCGTCGCTGATTAATTCTCCGCGGGACATCCCGATCCATTCGACAAAGAAATGCCGATCGGATGTTATTAGACCGATGATTCCGTTAGCAGCCTAACCGATTTTTTTATACGATGATAAAACATTTGGTCGGGTTATTATACCTTTTTTTTGGTATTCCTGAAAAAAGAACAATAGGTCATTTTATTTGAATTAGAAAAAATTAATATTTGGTATTTGAACTATAAAATTTAACATTTATTTTCATTTTTATTTTTTATTTTCATTTGAATTTGTTTGTTAGACGAAGATATAGAATTACTGTTGTTTGTAAATGTGATAATGTGGTGACTTGAGCTTGGATTTGAAAGTTTACTCCAAGTTGATGATGAATTACTGAACTCAACCTGAAAGTTGAATAAAATTCCATAAAAAGTTTCAAATTGTATTTCATAGAGTTTTCGACATATTATATTCATTTGTTTTTGAGTGAAAATATGTGAACGAAATCTGAAATATGTTTTTGAAAGCTGAATTAAATTTGAGATTCACAAGATATCACAGAGGACAGAATGAAATTTATGGGAATTTAATTTGTCAATTTTTCATTCAAATGACATGCAAATAAAAACTGTGCTATTCAGTTTCAGTATTTGGTAGACCAAAACGAAGAAAAATTGCCGTAATTAACTTTTGTTTTAAATTTGGTGTTTTATTTTTTTGTTCGAACTTACGAATTTCGCAGATGAATGATTCTCATGAAAACGGGTTGACTGGAAGAATGAAAAGTATGCAATATGTGTGGTTTATAGATTTTGTATACAAATTTATGTAAAACATATGCAAGTTTACTGTAAACACTCAAGCGACTTATTTAGCACAGAGTGAAAAATTTTTTTTAAAATAGGTTCGCCTTTTATTTTGACAAACCTTTTTTTATGATCATTATTACACGAATACATTTTGTTTCAATTAATTCAAACGTGCAACGAAAACGAGACATTTTCACATGCTCGTCGATGGGGCACTAAAAATGCACAATTTATGTGCGGGAAATTTTAAACCGACTGGCACTTCAATAATTTGCAGAAGTAGAACGCAAGGACCTAATTAATTCAAAAATATAAAATAAATTTGCTGCTTTCCTTTTGTTATTATTTTTTTCACACGCAAAATGTTGAATTATTTTAGGTCAGAATGTTTTAAGGTTCTAATTGAAATTAACGATAATATTATATTATTGATAATATCAATTATCAATAATTTTCAAATTTGAAAAATAATGATCTGCAAATACTTTGAGAATTATTCGATGAAAATTTTTATATGAAAAATGTTCAACCATCAGAAATTGCAGGATTCGTTCAAACTACATTTTCAATACAAGTCTGCAATACGCTAAAATATGAAGACGCTTCTTATTTACAATTCAAGATTCTGTTTCAAATTTATTAAAAAATATGTAGTTTGTATCTTTATATCTACATATTGTGCCAAGCAGTAATTGAAATATCTCCATTTTCAGATATTACATCAAACTTTGATATTGAAATTGAAAATTTGCTAATTTGAAGATGTTATTTTTCAAGAATTTCATGTAAATCTCATATTAGACTTTTATCGGCAAAGCTACATCTTAGACTATAAAGTGTTCAAAGTTCGGTTAAATTGCATGCAAAAAACGAAAAAAAAAAAAAAGAAAAGAAAATGTAAAAACATTTTGATTCTCTGTTGGACGTTATTTGAACGTGCGAATGCGTCGTGCGGTTTACTACGATTCGTCTCGATGCGCAAACAAAGACGCTTAGCATCGGCACTTAAAATTATATGAACGTTTAACGAGTGCATCGTGAGAACTCGTCACCGGCAGCAGAATGTGGTCGTCGTATAAAAGCGCGATCGCGGCAAAATGAGACGGGCGTTGAAGGGAGACGGACATAGGTATAGCGGAGACTGCGACCAAGACTACGACTACTTGTGGCCGAATAGCATAGTCGCTTTGATTTCTTGTGCTCCTCGTCATTCTTCCTCCGCCGAGTTCTGGCTTCTCGGAGGCGAGCACTTCTCCCACCGGAGCCGCGACGCACCTGCCAACTAACTAGTCGAACCTGATTAAACTCTGCCCTATGTGTCGTATGAACTCGCAAGATCTCTCCGTCTCTGTCGCTTCGCGTTCCGCTCGATCGTCTCCTTAATAAGGTTTCTGAGATATACATCGGTTTCCCGAAAACATTTATCCTTTTCCTGTTCTGATAAATTCATCACTCTAATTCGATTTGCTATCATTTGTCCATCATTTCAGCGACACTGTCGCCTGATTACAAAACGAACAAGAAAAAAAAATGATAATTGTCTCAGAAGAATCGCAAGTTTAGGATCCTGGAAAGTTGAAACGCGCGGGGTTCGTTGCTTTTTTTTTTTAGTCGATGGGGAGTCGGAGACAAACTTTGAAACACATTAGGAATTCAAAAGTTTCGGAATGGCTGAGTTTGAACATCGCGGAAACTATTGCACAAGATATATGTAGCCTGAAGACAACGAAAGTTGGTCGCATCGATATTCGGGAGACTTTCAACCCTATAATCTATCGCGCTCGATCAGGCTACGAAAACAGGCTGGGAACGCTGGTTCTGTAACCTCCGGTGATCGGCCGCAAGTCCAAAACGGACTGTTCTCGATTTGAATTAAACCNCGGGGTCGTCTCGGGAGTTTCACGACTGTGTCAGTTGGATTTGATGGCAGGTGTAGTTTCGCGTCGGGGATACGGTAAGGCGTTGAGTGTTTTGCAGGGGGAATCGAAAATATTTGTGCTTGCCATCTCGATCGCCATCTCGAGATAGTGCATCGGCTTGCGCTCCCATGCCTTATCCGTGGTTCCGTGACATGACTGGCTCCTCTTCTTTGTGGCGGCCTAGCCTTTCCTTTTCTTCCCTTCTCGATCTCGCGCGGTCGCGCCTTCCTTTTTTCTCCTGTCCCTCTCTTTCCTTGTCTCACTCTTCTTTGCTCGTTCGTTCCATTTGCGTTTTCCTTTTTCACCGTGTGGCTCTTCTCTCAGTCGCTTTGCTCCTGCTCGTTCCGATTAAAAGAGGAGGGAGAGCGCGCGCGCGAAAGACAGCGCTTTAATGCTTCGTTTCCCTTTGCCATTTTGTATTTTTCAAACGCGCACTTTCTTCATCGCGCGTGTTACGCTTTAGGTACTGCGCACAAATCTAATGACGAGTGTGATGCGCGCGATTACGTTAACTGTAATTAAACACGCTTATAAGGACGTCTGGAAAACTGCTGGGGTTGCAAAAAAGTTTTTGCAAAAGACCCGAGCGATCGGATGCTTTTCTTCATCCGATGATCTGCTCTGAATTTGTTATTAGACGGAGTAATTAAAAATGGATAAAATGCGATTGCGATGAGTTCGAACGGACGTACGTTTCATATGTTTTTTGGTCAAATTTTAAAATTAAAACGTCCAAGAAGAAATTGAACCTTTTTTTTATCTCAAACTTTTTCATTGAAAATTAAAGATTTTGATTTCGATCTACTACCGATTAATAATAATAATACTTTCGAATTAATAAAAAAAAGAAACTTTAATTCAATTGCAGTTGATAATAATAATAAGTTTCTGACTTAATTGGTTCAATTAAAAAATCTTTTTTTTTGCCAAATTGTTTTAATCCAGTTGTTTAATTATCCTCGTGCAGTGGAAAAAAAATCGTAAATGAAATCTTGAAAATGGATTTCATTTTTTTGTTCACAGCGTGATGTAATAATGATATGAAATTGGTGTTTAATTGTCAGTAAAGAGTGAATTAATCTGTAACCTCAGTTTTTGAACTCTGTATGGTTATATTCAACGCTTTAATGCTGGAACAATTACAAACTTGATTTGCATATGTAAATAAATCCCCGTCTCTTTCAGTATAGAAATTTATTTCCCGCCAGGTTCGAGAGACAAATTTCACTCCTGTTCATCACCTCCTTAATGAAGCATGAAATAAAGATGGAAACATCGTGGGGACCAAATTTGTTCTTCTTTAAAGATAATTAATGTGTCTTGCGGAACCGAATATTCCCGTTAACTATCTTGCACGAATCAAGTTGTCAAAGTCCTAGACGATAATTAGATAAATCTATCTAATCAGATGTGTTAACTCTCACGTCATGCCTAAAACATTTATCCTCCAGTGATGCAAGTTATTCAAATAATCATTTGTTTCTTACTCTTTCTCTCGGTTCAATTTTTTCAACGTTTCATTTTGTCTTTGTTCTTCTCAATTGAAATTATTAATTGACGCTTGAAACGAAACGCTGAAATAATCAAGTTCAGCAACAGCTTTCTCAATTTATGTGGGGCATATTTGAATAAACGTACGTATTCAGGCGAAGAGATGGAATAGCGTAAAGTGTAACAAAATTTTCATAAATGCGAAAGAAAAATGATCATTGATCAGACGTGCGCGTTTATCCTTCGTGCATAGCAGTGGGTCGAGTTGAGAGTAATACCGAGCCAATTAGTCCTCGACTGTGTTTATTAATAGTTGATATATTGGAACAGATTTAATATGTTAATGATAATAATCGTGAAACTGTTGTATTTAGGATACATTAGCATGAACCGAGTATCGTATGCTCGATTCGATTTTCATCTACATACGTTAGCATTATCAGCATTGTGTTTCTGGGACCGTCTTTTGTATTCGGACGCATATCATATTGTGTATTACTTTGGCGCGCTCATGTGAATCGTATAAAATTCTTCAGACCAATTACATTTTAATTTTGATTTTAATTATAATAATTTACATTAAATTTGATTGTTCATCGTCGTTTTCATATTTGATACAACTTTTTCTTGACTTTTTTTGTAGCCAAGCAATTTGTATATGCTAATTTTTTTATTGTTCTTTTTTTTTATTGATGAAAGCAATTTGTATCAGGGTGTGATTAATTATTTATCGCGGTTTAAAAATGGTGGTTTTAATAAGTGGTGAAGAAAAAAATGTGAATTAATAAATCAAGAAGAAGATTCAATAACAGAGAATCCGAGTTGAATGAACTTACAACGCCGCTCTCCGACTTTACCGTGAATTCTGGTTGGCCCCGTTTCAAGAGACGTGCGATAGATGGCGTAACTTGTATAGTTAGGACTCGTTTTCAGCAATACTTTCTGAGGCAAAAGCTTTCATTTGAAACGTAACACTGCAAAGTAATACAAACGTATTAAATGTCACTAGAAAGAAATTTCTAAATTGAAATGTTTTCTTAGGAATTTGCTATTAATAAAAACAACAAACTAATTGATAAATTACGACACATTCTCAAGAATTCAATTTTATACTAAAATCAATTTCTCTTCATGTATTTTCTAAAATATTTTTATAAATAGATTTTTTTCATTTACTTGTTTTAAATTGCTTCGGATATCTTTGCAAAAGTTAAACGGTTTTTGATCTACTTTGTTGTTCACACATCCTAAATTGTCTTGTTTTTATTTAGAAATATAAACCTTGTAATTTTAAGAGGTCTAGAGAAAAGTGATATGGCAAAGTAATATCTTGTTACTTCAGACCAATTGAAATCGAAATGAAATGGTAGTTTTATTTGCAAAAAAAAAAAAAAAAAAAAAAATAGAAACAACAACTTTTACCTCGTTTTTATTTATGGTTATCCGTTTTTTTTATTTCCGCCACGCCATTATAATGTTCTTTTTTTATTCTTTTTCAAGTGCTGGGCGCTTTGTTTTTGCCACAATATTAAATACACGTTTGAAAACTTGAGGTTTTCTTTTGTTTTCGCGAAGTGGCTTGTTTCAGAGCGAAGTTTCAACATCATTCCAATTCCATCTTTTAGAAGTGAACCATTAAAGGTATCCAGAAACGCTCGAATGTGTTCGCGTTAAAAGCGAAATTTGTGAAACAAGACGTTTTTCACAACGTATTGAGTTCTAATTATTAAAAGCTGGCATGACGTCGAAGTTTCAGACCGAGTTCATTTCACCATGGAACTTAATGAAAGCTACGGCCGAAGTCAATGAGAAGATATTTCGATGCGAAAAGGTTAATTAGGCTAATTTGTGATTCGCTATCAGTTTGACAAGATAACAAAAAAAGGGGAGGGGAGTACATATTTTCAATTAAAAAATGTTGTTCTGAAAAAGTGGAGCGTCAATAAAACGAAGTGTTTGAACCAAAAAGTCAGTTTTCAAAGCTGTAAACAAAACCAGAAGAATTGTTCAAGAGCAAAAACAAGACTTGATCGGTGGAAAACTTTTTTAATCACCGGGTCTTGAACTTTGGCCATCGACGTGTTGTACAATAATGTAATTTCATAACCATAAAAAGTTGGCTATGCATTAAGTTTGCATTCACTTAGCATCGGGGCATTAATATTTTATAGTTGCTCACGTAACGCGTTATACGGCATGCAATATTAATAAGTTCTCAGAGTAAGTTCGGCTCTTATATTTTGTTGTTTAAAATGTGTTTTAGCTGGAGCCGCTCGGTCCGCGTGACTCAATCACATTTTTCGCAAGCAAAAAGTGGTCCTCCAAAAACGACCGGCCGCATGAAACATTAACCATGTATGATCGGCTGCACGATAAAAGCCCGGACGACTTTCGCAAGTCTCGCAGCAACCGCGCCAGGCAGGCCGATATTTGGCAAAAGATCTACGACCAGAGCAGACTACGTACTGTGCCGCTAACACACGCGCACTGGCACGGACAACCCAACAGAAAGCAAACCGATTTCCCCGACAGCACGTTTTTCCGCACTAAAACGATACAAGATAACTTCTACCGGCGCAAGGGCGTGAATGTCCCGCCGGTATCGGACAATGCTTCACTCCGCGTTGTTTGTAATTGAATTTCGTTTTGACTTTGCACTCTCTCTCTGCTTAACTGTTTTCAATCCAGATTAGAACTTTGCTCTTCAACATCGATTCGGATAATCACATTAATTTAAACGATTTATCCAGACTCCATTTTGAAATAACCTCCCAAGGTACTCCATTTATAAATTGTAACTAAATTTCAGTTAGACAATCAGAGGTTGAAAACTCAACCTGTGCTTTTTCGTCCGGACAGAGATATTAAATTTTTATACATACAATAATTGTATAAATCAGAACTTACTGGCTGAAATAAAGCTACTCTTCTCACATCTATCTTTCGGAGATATGACACTGAATAAATTTGCCATAACATCTGTTTCAGCTACTGGTGTTCCCGAATCTGGTTTCCGCTGTGTTGACGTTCTGCTATTGATTTTCGCTCACGACATGCGGTATGTAAAACGTTCTCACAATATTTTCATTTCAGGAATTTGCAAACTCCGAAATAAGACCCGGCAGTCCCAATTTTGGTTTCAACTTTATAGACGGTCGAATGAATTCTACCGAGGTTGTATTTCCACTCGGTCAACATCAGAGAGTCAATTATCCGCGTCCGTCCGTGTTTCTACACATGTCAAATTTATAGTAATTTATAATAATACACGAAATCGATCGTCACCAGTTGGAAAATTCGTGCTCACATAAAGCAAGTTTCATTGACTTCATGGACAGTTTAATTTTATTTTATTTCCATCGTCTTGTTCTGTGCTCTCGCTTTGCTCTCTGCTTATATTTCTTTTTTCATCTGTTTTTCATCCGAGTCGAGTATAGTTTTTTATTTCGGATTCAATATAAATTTTTATTAATGGAATTTTTCAACAACGACAGTCCATTATTCTTTGGCTGATTAATTTCACAAGAATTCATATACGAAGGGTGCAATTTATTAATTAGACGCGTAGAAAGTGAGCCATTGATCTGACGGAAGCATCATCATAAATATAGCATCTTGGCAAGAAGATCGATCAAAATGTATGCACTGTGCGTGTCGACGACGGTAAAACTGATGGATTGCTATTCGCAACGCTTGCCACGGGGGTTCTGTAAAAAGCTTGGCATTTTCGTTAAGATCAAGTTACCGTGCAACATCGTTGGTTAAGTATTATTTTCATACCCAAATACATTTTTCAATGATTCTCAGTTTCATCATATTCCCCTTCAGTTTTTTTTAATCTTCAGTGATTCATATACCGTAGGATCTGGAACACTTACCGAGATATACCGCTCGGGCTACTGTGATAGAAAATTCTTATTAAGGGTTATATTTTTTTATGATTACCCGGGATTTTTCAAAAGGATGTGTCTAATTATTTATCCGGGCTTGACAGGATGGAAAAAGGCATTTTGTTATTAATACTTCATACGCAAAAAAAAAAAAAAATTTAGCGATTACCATTGATAGAGCTTTTCGAACGAAACAGCTATTATTCGACGGTAAAGTAGAAAAGCACGCTGAACTCGATGAAGTGGCTCGAACGCACGGCGTAATAAAAGATTATAGATTTTCCGATAAGTTTTCTTACATTTTGTAATTAAAAAAATTCCTCTGATTTATTGCTTTTTATTGACATATTTATCACGAAACTTCCTCAAGCTAAACTTTCCAGCCTTCTTATGAATTGTTTCATTTACTTTGATTAAATTCCTTCAACTTTAACCTGTAAACTCCAATGGATTTGATTGTTCCCTCAAGTCTTTGAGATGTTGCATATTTTTCATACTTTGAAAACAAAAAACGAAAAGAAAAACAACCAAAAAAGAAAAATAAACTTACGTCTCTTCCTTATCCAAAAGTTTGTGCGTCAAAGTCTAACTGGTTTAGTTGAATTAGTTATAATTACACTTCCCTTCGAAATTATTTAGACCTGGCATCTTCGCTAAGCTCCAGACTTAAAGCTTGGATCGTAGGAGATATTTATGCTTAATTTTAGGGCACGTACACTAAGAGGCGTTTAATCGATGAATCGAGTGCGATGCTGCATTTTGATGCACTCATCAACAATGTACCTTTCAAAATATTCGCAAATGTAAACACACAATTTCAACCCCCCCCCCCCCAAAAAAAAAAATTAGCGACGAAATTTTGTATTTATAGCAAATTATAGTTATTTCAAAACTAGTTGAATATGCGCTAAAGCTGTTGAGCTGCTTATATACAATTTATCTGTTTTGATCATAGAACTTACATCAGAGCGAAGTTAAGGTGTTTATTATAGACGTCAGGTCTTTAAGACCCTTTAATAAAGTATTCGACGCTTACTGTTGTTGTTTCAAAACTATATTCATTCGAATATAGATAAATTTATCGGGACAGTATAGTCAAAGTTAACGTCAACGTACAGATTTATAGATGGCATGTATATCAATAACATTCAACGATGATAAAAACGTTAAGTTTTGAATTTTTATGTCGCACTTGTCAATTTAAAAAAAAAAAAAACAAGATATACGCTGCGCACGACTCGCCTTTGTAATATTTATAGTGAAACAATGTTCAGTGACGTCTTGCACTCTAGACCAGAATTGTCGATATCATTGCAACGCACGATAAGTTATCGGATTTCCGTGAAACATAATGCATTATTTATTGTGCGGCCTTTGTGGTGTCCGCGATGTACCTTATTACGGTCAGATATAATAATATGTAATTGATTATATATCACCGAAGAATATATGCCTAATGTAGCGGTTCGTTTGTGAAATGGCGCAATTAGCACGGCCCATATTCTAATTAATCGTTACGATAATTCGTAATTAAAAGCACCGTAAATTTGCGCCGTGTCGAGTACCCCTGTTGGCACTTTATTATTCCCGTTGACACTTTATTATTTCAAGATTCGATCAGGAAATTATTTCCCGTGTTATTTCAAAAATTATGCTCAAAATAACAAACTCATGAAGTTGGGGTGAAAAAAATTGCACCGTCATTGATTGAATAAAAAGACTGTGGCCAAAATGTAATGGGATTATAATTTGAAAATGAAAATGAAGATTTGATATATATTTTTGTTTTAATTTTTCATCATCTGTGCTTGAAATTTATTTCGGTATGAAAAATTTGTACACCTGCGATGATACATCATTTTACAAATCATCTTGATCGGGATTGGCTACAGTTGATAATTAACAAACGGGCAGTATCACATTCGGCATATCAATTATCATTTATAATTATACGTTTCCCAATAATTTCCGTGATGATTTAAAATACGAATGTAATGATGGATACTCGGCTGTGTACGTCCCTAAAGCTTGTACATACCAAACAGGGATTTTATTTCACCTTCTACATGTTTGGTAATTAAAACCTAATTAATCACTGCAACATTCAGCTTGGTCAGATTTCATAAAACTGAGAGGCACCTCAAAAATCATAATTTCGCTTGCATTATTAGAGTATGGCATGCATTTTTAAGCATTTGTTTCCAGAATCCAAATTGACTTTGCCGCTGATACCGAGAGAGAGAGAGAGCTTTGTCTCTCTCTCTCTTTCTCTCTCAGCGCGAGTACCCGAGCAAAAACAATTCATCTACTTCAAAAACGTTGGATCCGTTTTAGTCGGATTAAGATCAAATTTAACATCAGAATCAGCCTTAAGACGTGTAGCAAGATTTAGTTTGAAACTTGATCGCGAAATCCAATGTCAGATTTAATATCATATATTTGAATGCGCAACCCCGGATTGAACTACTTATAGCCATGATTTGTCAGCGAAAATTAGGATTGCCTTGTGCAAGATGTTAATGCCGCGTGAAGAATGAAATTTGAAATTTCCCTTCGTCGAGCACCGAGAACGTTTTGAGGTTGCATTTTTGTGGGCTGCGCGCTCTTCTGCAGTGGTAAAACCGTGTAAACAAATTATACATCGGGTGCGCACCTCGTGTTTACGGGACTCGCTGTTTGGGCGGGTAACGCGCGCGTTTGTTTTCCAACGGATAAATATTTAAATGGCGCTGAAAGATGCTCCGGAAGTGTCATTAAATTGGCAGTGTAGTGAGACCGCAGTTCCGGGTTGGGCCGCAACTTTTGCGTGAAGCGGGCGCGCAGGCGTTCGTCCGGCGTCGGAGGAAAATCGCGCGGTTCGGCTTAGTGTCGCGTCGACGTCCGCTCTAGAACCGCGCTACACCTTCGCCCAGTAGTCGAGCGCGATGTTCGGTCGGACTCGTTTGGGATAATTAAAAACTCATCAGGCGGTTCTTGTGTGCGCATAAAATAAACCGGTTGGTGCTTCTTTTCACAGTGCAAAGTGAGTTTGCAGCGATGTGCCGCTTGTGCTAGCATGGTGACAAGTTTTTGCGAGTTTGAGTACAAACCAGCTATGCCGCCTGGAGGAACCCAAGTTTTTACCAGGTTATTGGCCGGAGGATAACTAGCGTGAGCAAGTGGCGTTATGAGTTATGGGGAAAAACAGGTGTTCCAGTTTCAGTTGCTTCGATTTTTCGTGTTAAGGTGAACCATCCCCCTTTTTTACACCTCTAACAGACCGGCTTCGAGTGTCACGTGCCGCACGCTGCTTAGCATTTTATCAGCCCCGATAGTTTTACGTTGGCGCAGAGTGTGCTCAGCTATTTATTTGGCATTTTGTTTATTTTTCGTTTTCTTTTTCGTTTTCTTTCTTTTTTGGTTTTTTTTTTCGTCCCTCCTATTTTCATTTTCAATTTAAGGACGAATGTTTGAATTAAACTGATGGAACATTTATTGGATGTTTCGGGTCGGAAAAAAAAGTTGATACGAGTTTTAATTAAGAACATTTTTCACGACCTGCCGTACTCGCGCGGAGCACACGGATGAAAAATACTCTTCTAATTGAATATTACGGGGAAAGACATCGTTTATCAGTGCCGGCTGATTATAATTTAAATAGCTAGGCGTGATATGGTCCCTGGACTCGTAACTGATGGTGTTTGATTTTGTGGCACGGGGCCGCTAGAGTTTCAAGAATGCAAATTGATATGAATTTTCCGCGAAGAATTCTCGCGAGACGGGAAAAAATAGCCCGAAAGATTCTCTTATCAATTTCCAAGCTGAATTTTTTCCCCCCCACGAAAACTGATTTTTCATTAGATTCACATTTGATATTCCAAATTACATAAACTACATAATTGCATTAAAATACATTCTGCATATGAATTAGTTGTTGTTATAGTTGTTGTAATTTTTTACCACCCGATGGATAATTTCATTACGAAATGATGGTCTTGAAAACATTTTAATTTGTATATTCTGCTAATTAGATTTAGATGTTAACGTGTCGTCTGGTTACAGGATGCAGTTCTTGATAGATATATTTGCCTTTACTTCCATCTAAAACAAGCCTTGCATTTTGACATAACTTTGAAATCAATCATGTATTCTGTCGGGATATACCAGCCGTTAATCTATGCTTTGACTCTCAATCTCTCGGGAAACTTAATCCTTCTAAATCTTATTACGTTTTCTTAGTATATTGTAGATTACGGTCAAAGTTATTCAAGTGAACCGAAAATGGATTAATTTCAAAATTAATTATCTCCTTAAAAATGAAAAGCAAACATTATAAAAATTTTAATTAATTTCTATATATAAACCCTGTAGAATAAAATGTAGCGAATGCTAAAGCTTTGGTACATGCGTTCTATGTATATGTATATATAATATAATATATATATGCTTTGTATAAATACCATATCGATATAGCGGAGTTTACATAAAAAGAGAAAACAATAATCGTGTTTGTTTTCATGTTACTGAACTCAATTGCAGTAGCTTATTTCGTGAATTCTGTACACATTAAAATAACGGTTGCAAGGAAAGTACACGTCCAATATAGATTTTGGACATGCTGGGTTTTGTTTTCAAATGATGTTGCGCATTGAGAAACTTACTTTTGAATTATCTGAGGCGAGCGTCGAGTCTTCTTCTGCGAAATAAATTCAACATCATCCGGGGAATGCAAACAGGAATGGACGGTACACCCGTGAATGTGATTCTCGAAAATAAGATTATCGAGCCAAGGCAGAGGTACATTTAGAAACAACGAAAATATGTGTGCGGCTTTCCAATTACTTTATTGTGCATTTAATTTCTCACTTTGTACACTCTTGCACAGAAAAAAAAACCGTAACAAAAGTGAATAATTGAATAAATGAAGTTGTTCAAAGATTGTTAAGAGTGAAAAATGTTATACAATGTTGATTTAATTTGGACGGCGCTTTGAAATGTCAAAAATTAATTAGGTCAGGTGTCAAAATTAGAGTGAAGGACATTCGAATACAGTTTTGTAATAGTTGAAATAAATTGATGAATACTTTTTTGTTATATCTGAAATTAAAATATTTGGATGAAAGTATGCCACATATAATCAACATTTTGTAACAATTCAAATTGAATCTAACAGTCTCGATATGAAATTCAGTTTAAATCATTCCAATGAGTGATAATTTTATAATTCATGCATTGAAATAATATTTGAAGTTTCAACTTAAAAGTTATTTTTGGGATTTTATTTAAATAATTATTTAACCTAGATCAATCTTTTTAGATAAACGAACAAGCCATTATAAATACACAGTTTGTATGATGATTAAACATTTTAAAATGATTTGAACGTTTTCAAAAAGGTATCAGAAACATTAATTTTTTTTTTGTTAATAATAACATTTTGTTTCCGTGTGATCTTTATCAGCTTGTTTAAAAAATTGTATAAAATCAAGGGTCTAAGCCTGCGGCTACCTAAAATAACTATAGACCAGGGTATAAGATTAACATATATACACCCTTAGTTACTGCCGGGAGCCACAGAAATTATGCAAGGGGAACTTTTTAAGTTTTTCTTTTTTTTTCATTTGAACGTGCCCCAACAATTTTTTTTGTCGCTGATCTTGAAAATGTAAACTTGTAAATTAAAATGTATATTTTTAGCATCAATTTATTAAGAAAATTGAACCAGTTTATTTAAATACTTACTATGTTATACAATGTTATAAATTTTGTACAAATTGCAAATTTAAATATATCATGATTATCGAATGAATTGATTCAGAAAGAATATTTCAAGATTTGGTTGAAAAAATTAACGCGATAATAAAAGAGAAAATTCGAGCAAATTTTGTAGGAATATAATTATTCGAACTAAGCTGAATTTACTGTTGGAATTCATTTGAATGCGATCGTCGAGTTAGTTCTACGTTATCGACTCAACTAAATATGTCGCACATTTTAATTTACAATCAATTTTCAAAGAATTCTATGAATTCATTATGTGAAATCAATGCTGATTAATTGAGATCAATTTTGGTCATTCTATTAAAACATTTTTCATTCGGTACGTGCATTATTTTCATGCACAAAATATCGCCCGTGAAAAAACACGAGAGAAATCAATGAGGAAACTCTATTTCCTGACAAAAATATTTGTGTAAGACATTTTTCAGCTCGTCTCACGTCTCGTCATCAAGTCGGAATCTTTCATTTGAGCGCTCAAGTTAAAAGTATAAATAAACGTTTTTCACATCACCGGTTTTATCTACCAATAAAACCGGTTTCATCCTATCTTATTACTTTTTCGATCGTACATTTGAATTTAGGCATGCAAAAAACAGAACCTCAAAAAAAAAAAAAAAATGTTCCCGGTTCAGTCTAATTTTTCACTACAATGATTTTGATATCAAAGGCAAAGCTCCAATCGCAAGCGATTTTCTTTAATAGTTCTCCGCGAGAAAACCAGGCGTGGCCTTTTTGCGGTTGTTTTTTCATCAACGACTTTTTCTCGCCAGGGTCTCAGTATATAGTGCGCTGATTTATATGTCTGCCATTTTTTGTAGTTTACGATGCATTATAAATTAATGCGTCGCGCGAGACCGTGATGAATAAACCGATAGCAAAAAAAGTACACGGCAAACGTTTCCATCGCCACAATTTGTACAGCTTATCACACCTAAACATATCGCTTTTCTTTTTTTGTATTTTTTTTTTGTTGTACTTTTCTTTGTTTTTTTTTTTCTAGCCACCGAGGTTTTTTAGTTATAAATGCATGGAACAACTAGCGTTTAAATCGTTGTATGATTGCAAATTTTTTATTTAATTAACAGAATTAAAAAAAGTTGGTAGTAAAAATAAAATTTAAATTTAAACAGATACATTGTTAAGATATTTACACAAGAAGTTCATCTTTTTATATTCAATCATTTAAAATATTCATTGCTTTTTGATAGTGATTTTTTTTATTTAAATTACACATATTGGTTTCTTATAACCAGAAGTTTGTTTTTGTATCGCAATTTTTTCCTTCGTATCTTCACTTGCAAATGCACTGTTGATGTCTAAACTCATAAACTCCGCGTACTCCGTGAACACCATAAACTAAACCCTGCGCCTCAGAATTACAAGATTGAAAATATGTACAAACTTAGACTATAAAAGTTTTAACTGCAACAGTATTTTTGCTTAGAGTGGCGGAAGAAAATCAAATGGTAGTGTGTAGTATGTTGTGCCGGTGAAAAAAAAAGAACTTTCGGAAATATACAATGATATAGTAGGAGATCTCGAATAAAAAAATCCTGCCGATGTTGCTACCGACTTTCTGCAGTAATAAAATTCACGTCACACATACGGTTAGGTCAAAATTAACATACGGTTTTATATCCGGCGTAGTTTGTAGTTTCTGGTTTTGGAAAATCAAAATGTGTAATTGCGAAAATCGTGTGATTTGTATACGACAAAGTGGACTGGCGTTTGGTCGCTATTTTACGGTATCAAAACGTTAATGTCGAGCCACTTGGCGTGTCGAAAATACATTGATATTTTACAATCGCAATTCTACGGTGCGTTGACTTTGTTTGCATTTAGCCTTTTCTTCCAGAAACAATGAAAATGTTGGCTCCATTGAAAACTGTTTCGGAACTTAATCAGCAGTTGAATGTCGGAGTGAGGAATTCGTGCTTGTTTTTGTTTTATTTTATACCGTTTCAATTTAATGATGATCCGAAAATGAAATTTCAAAGGAACGAAATAATAAAATGTTGAACGTGAAAATGATTGTGAGCTTTTTTTGAAAGGGGAAGCGCGTCCGTCATACCGAGTACAATGTATGGAATAAATGTTAAAGGCAAAAATGCAAAAGTCCATTTTGCCGTTCGGTTATAATTCAGCAAGATAATTATTTCAAAATGTTGTAGATTTTATCAGTTTTGTTTTTGCGTTTAGCTTCGACCGGCATTGTAATGTACGTTGTTACGTATATCATAATTGCAGTATTACATTTTAGTAGAACAGTTAATATGAAATTGTTTTTACGTTCAATTATATTGTGCTGTGCTATAAAGTTGCAGCTCAAACGACCAATAAAAGTATCATAATAGGTGTAGTCTCGTGATAAAATTCAGGAAAGCTTTTGTAAGCTTAATTAATGTAAAAATTGCAACGCACTGTATTTTAATGTCAAAATTGAGTTTCACGCGAGACGAAAATATGATTCAATTTTTCCAACAGATCATTATGATTTTGCCATTCGTCACGTATATCGTGAAAGTAATGAAATCAACATCGCGTTTGAGCCTCATTGGCAATTAATTCTGAAATATCAAAGAGCTTTTTTTTTATTAACATTTCATTATTCCGTTTCACCTGAGTGGCTTTCAATGGCCTTTTCAAAATTTGGCATTTTGATGTGTAATAAACACCGTTTTCATCTAAAAAATAACGTAAGTCAATGACAAAATTGTATTTTGTTTTTGTTGTTATTATTTTTTTTTATTAAAAACTCGAACGGATACTCGAACACGTTTTGTTTGAAATTACTCAGCCGGGTACAAGTTTTCTTAGTCGGTAAGCTGCTGTTCGAAGTTGTTTTAGTTTCACGTGCAAAAAGCATATCAACACAAAGTAGGTTTTTACGGATTTTCATCAAGTGTTAATTATGCAAATGAGCGTAAAACTTTGACATGCGATTTTCAGGTGCGCGTTTTATATTATGATCCTAACGTGGTTTCAATTAACTTTTTGGTCGATACAAGTGGTTTCCTCGGCGACGAATCTCAATTACAATTTACTGCGGAATTCACTGTGCGCCCGGCCCTGCGAGCATCGCCGCTAATAATGGCACATGTGCTGCGAGCACAATTTACATACTTAAGTAGTTTCATGCGCCCGCGACTCAGACAGCGAACAGGCTTTCCACTTTTAGAAACTAATATTTACTAATCTATAGCATGACGGAGCACCGACAAACAACAATTCAAAAATGTAGATTATAAAGAAATATAGTCCAACGAAAGATGTCAATCTTTTGAAAACGGGGCAAAATTTTTATCGACTGAAATTACAACCGAAGGGTCCGCAGAGTTTACAATGCCGAAGTCAAAGCGCGCGCAAACAAATGAGAGCATTACTTCAAACTCCGCGGAAGAACAAAGAGGAAAAAGATAGTAAAAGGCAAATCAAAAAAAAGTGTTCCCCTCGTTTTACTAAGTTGCTCTTCATTCTTTATTCGAGAACGATAAAATTGATTAATAACCGCGAAAAACGAAAGTTCAAGAACTCGATTATGCGCTATTAAGATTACATTAAGTGGTGGGTAAATTGTTTTTTCGATACGGCGATAACTAACACGGGTATAAATATTAATGTCGGAGGGGGAGGAGAGGGGGTATATAAAACGTAATTATCGCGAGCGAGCTTCAGAAACAAATGCGATCAAATTATGCAAATATATTGCCTGATTTGAGAGACGTCATTACGCTGTATGCAAAACATCATGAAATTACATTGATATTACGTGAGAGGCATATTTGCTTACACACCGCCCAATAACGTTTGAAACATCGGACATTCGCTGAAAAACAAGGGCCCGCGGCGAATTTCATTCAAATGAATGTCATCCTGCTAAACTAAGGCAACACAATTCCGCCAGTGTGCAAGTTAAAATGACGAAATTACCAAGCCGAGTAACTGAATTCTCGAGACTGATTAAATTGAGATTATTCTTTGTGCGTCGCTGAGGTGCCTCTCCAAAGACTACCCGAAATTATATTTATTCCAATGTTTATTTCATATTTCCATTCGTCGCGAAAAAAGGTTTGCAGCTTTTTCTTTTTCCTTTCGGTCTCCTCTCTTTTTGCCCCATACAAACATTAACGTCAAAATGTTCCAGCTCACTCCGGTTGATAATTGGGGAGAGCTTCTTGTATGAATTTTATAAACACGCTGTGTCAACAATTTGAAAATATAATTCCGCGAGTGAAAATAAACTTTGGCGCGCGCGGGCGCAAAACAAAAAGCGCACGTCACTCTTTGGCGTTCAAAGTGATGCCAGACTCAAAGGGGGAAATGATTCCTCCGGCGTTCCAATTACATCTCCGATCAAACTTACATTCGTAATCGTGGCGCTCGAACTGCCGTCGAAATGTGCATCGCTTATCTCTCACGATCCTGGCTGGTTCTTTTTTTTTCCTTTTTCCCTTCTTTTGGCGCTTTTATTACCGCGAGCTCTGGCAATTTATTTTTATCGCGTTATTGAGATTCCGACAGGCGATGGAGGAAAGGTAGTCAGTTCCGTGACTTGACGGGTTCTGTAATTGGGCGCGGTGTCAGATGCGATTTGAAACCGCACATAAGTTTTGGCGGTGTGACGCGCCTTCCTTAATTACATTTGATAAAATGAACACTGACACGACTCCTCTGAGATGCGCTTTTGCACGTTAAAATGGTGTTTGCAAGTGATGTCGTCAGAATTGAATCAATTTTTCCAGTCAAACTTTTTATTTCATTTCGAATTATCTTCCCTTCGATCAGCTGTTCCCTTTGTAATCAACATTTTTATGACTGATAAAACTTTTTTTGTTTCTGCACTGAGACAAAAGTTGTAATAAATTTTGTATCACAATTTGTATAATTTTTACCAAACAGTTCAATTCATAATTATTGGAGGACAGAATATATTTTTGATAAAAATTATTACAATACTGTTTAGTTAGAAAATACTTCAATACTTTAATAATTTATATTAAATGTTTGGTCATTGTTATAAAATAGTTTTTTAGTATTTGTAACCAGAAAGTTTGATCATTTCTCTTTAAAATGATTTCTGTCAATATGTAAGATATTTAGTTTTTATATTTTGTCCATTACATAAATTTATGAAATATAAAACAGTTTATATTTTGCAAATAATAAACTTATAAAAAGTATAATAAAATTGAATATATTTTAGCGGTATATTTTTATCTGTGAGGATAGAACAGTTTGGTAAAAACTATACAGATTTTCTGGTAAAAAATTTTTTTCACCGTATGTTATCACTCGGTCTTTTTTTTCTATTATTCTAAAATGTGAGAACTAAAAATGATTTATGAAAAGCATCAGCGTTGTTTTCTCTTGAACGATCATTTTTATATTCGGCAGAAGTTGGATAAAACGTGACAGCGATATTTTTGCACTAATTGCTAAAGAATGCGAAGGCTGCAAGGGAGCACATTTCGTGCATACGAGAGCGTGCATGTAGACGGATGATGACCTCGTCGGTGCATTCCTCGAGAGTCGCGCTCTCATCCATTTGAAATTGGCGACGAGAGAATATTCGTCTAATTCCTCTGATGAAACGCAAATGAATAATCCAAAGACGAGTATCGGCACGATCGTCTCGCGATTTGTGTTGTACCCATACCGAAACACCTGTCATTTCAATTCCAGCCTGATTTCACTTGCCACTTTAATTTTTTATATTGCAAAATTTTCAATTGCAATTGCAGAAGACAAAAAAAAATGTCGCAAATAAAATTGAACGACCAAGTCGCGTTCGTGCAGAGGAAAAGTTCGATGGTCGAGTGTGAATGCAAAAGCTTCACGCAATCAGACTAACATTATTAGCTATTTAATGATCAAACTTGCGAAACCCCGCCAATATGGGTTAAGCGGAGGAGTTAGTGCAAGGGCGCATTGTCTTTAAGCCAAAGCGAGCGTTAGGTGTCGGCAAGTGTACGCGCCATTATAGATACTGCCTACTGTAAGGGGGCGCGCGCGAACTCAAAGGGCCTCAAGGATGTGTAATCAAAGAGATATTGATTCCACTCTATATTGCTAGCAATTATTATTATTAAAGGGAGAGGAAACTGTTACGCGATCCTCCGGCTCTGTCTCGACTTCTTCAACCCTTAGATGTTGAAAAGAAAAATTATGCAACCATCGCTCCAGCTCCACTTTGTAAGCTTAATTCAATTGTTCGTAAATTTCATTCAAACGCCGCGTTCGAGATTCAGTTTGTTCATGCCGTGTATGATACAGTTTTACCATGTTACTACAGTTCTAATTAATTGGCAAAAAAAATTATTCTACATAAATTTCTACGAAATTTTATTACATTTATTTTTGGTACTTGTTATTATTTGTCGATGATAAAAAAAGAATGGCTTTCGATGAAAGTGACTATGTGTCATACATATACGAGCTCGTGATGATGGTACAATTTTTCTAATCAATAAAATGGTATTTCAAGTAGAACACTGTATCAGGAAAAAGACAGCTTGGCCTTTTTGAGGTTTCCTTGTTTTGATTGCCAACAGCGATAGCAGGTTTATCTTGATGATTAATATTCAAGTTTCATTCGTTGTATTAATTTGATATGCTTTTTTTCCCCTCATTTTGTATTGGCTACAGTTATCGGTATCAATTTCACATTACAAGTTTAACCTAATTTAATTTGCAATAAACTCCTGAGTGGGAAATGTAACAATACCGCTGTTAATTTTTTTTCAATAACGATAAATCAACGTTTTACATTATTTAGTAACTTTTTTTCATCCAAAATTACCAGTCTAGAAATTGGATGTTTATCTGACGTAATGTTATTACAACGAAAAACAAATAACGAAATTTATTTGAAAGATATATTTTTGAATACACGGACCCTTATGAAGATGCATTATAAATCGAATTCGTTGTTGTAGAATTATCGGCGAGAGACAAATTAAATTGAATAGCAATTTAAGTGGAAATAAAAGTACAAAATAGGCACTTTGTTGGTCATTTAATTAATATAAAATTCGTCTTGAGGGAGGTAAACGATTTAATCTCTTCGAATAGCGAGTTAATCTCCGAACAAATGATCATCCTATTTATTCTGAAAAAAGGAGATATTTCGGGATAAATAAAGCTTTTCGTAAAATGAAAGTTTACTTTGGGAGTATAAAGGAAAGGGAACAGAGGGAGCGTGTATCAAGGTGAAAGACTTCTTTTAGTTTTAAAAGTGGATTTGCATGGATTGCGTCGAGAGCGTCTTTAGAGGATGCGATCTCACTGCGTAGGCCTATTAATCATGAAACCAGGATATTGCGCTATTTAAATCAGCACGGCGAGTCGCGAGAATAAATTAAAATTACTTCTATGGCCCTCTTTAATCTTCAACCGTCGAGTTTCTCGGCGCGTCGCTTCTCGTCGATAAAGTTTCCGTGATCTTTAGCAATATAACTCCGTCGCGCCAGGGCAAAACAAACAGCACGTCTTTTTCTCCCCACAGGTGCAATCACGAGTATATCACTGCCTTACGTGACCGTGTTCTTCGCGAAGTTTATTCACACGTTTTCTGCGTGATTAAACTTTACGACACTTGGATCTCGAAATTACAATTTTTATTTCACATTTATTCATTTGACCTCTCATCAAATAATTAAAAACAAACAATATATGAATACTCGGATACTTTTGTTTCATCGATCCAGTTTGCAAAAAAATGTTCGTACTATCTTTCCCTCGTCAATCGCGTGGCTCTAAATCAAAAGTGCCAATTTTCAAAGGGGCCACTAAAAGCGTCAATAGTTTTTTTGGACTAATTTTTTTTAATTTGAGTAATATAAGTGCTCTTTAACAGAAATTTTGAAAAAAAAGAACGGATTTTAGAATGAATGCGAATTTTGGATATAACTTCAATAAATTTTTTTAAATCATAGTTCGGAAAAACAGTTGCCAATTATTCTGTAAGTGAATTTTCAAAGAGTCATAACCTAAATTCACAGGGTTATTAACCATAATTGAAACTTTTTCCGTGTTGTAAAAAAGGTTTGTTGCAAAAAACGAACATTTTCAAAATTCGAACTGAGGTTCTAGAATGTTGTTTTTATTTCTGATGGGACGAGCGAAAAGAGGTTTTTTCCCCGATATTTCCTCACAATTAAACTTTATTATGGAGCGACAAAACAACATGATCGTCGTGTGGTCTCGTAAAAAACTCGTCATATAAAATGCATCGTGTCATCGTCATCGACGAACCACGTACCGATAAAAATTCCAAACCATTCCCCACCAGATACGCAAGGAATCGTGGTTATTCGGACGAAAAAAAAAGAGGTCGCTCGCGATGAGAGTTGTTTTCGCGAGCGAGTATTGCACAGATGCGTGGAAGCGAAAAAGTTTCTTGTCAACTTGTAAACTACCGCTAATGGAAAATGTTTTAATCGCGTGAACTCATAAAACATGACCGCGACAACATATTAAAGTCGACGATCGCATCTTGCGCTTTTAATATAAAAATTATGACACACTTTTTTCGTCAGATTTCAGTGCGCGGACCAAATGAACGACTCTGACATCAGAGAGCTTCTATTACTTTTTTTTTCTCTCGTTCGGCGCGTATTCTCGCTCAGATGGACGGGATATAATTTATTGATTGATCAAACTATACAGTCGAGTTGTCAAATTCATTATTTTTCAATCGTCCGCCTGGGCTGTATTTTGTTTGCACTGATTGCTCGCGAAAATGAAGGCCGTGAAAATGATCTTGCAACTATATTTGTGCTGGCATTTTTTTCGAGCCCCCATATTTTCTGTGAAATACGTTTGATTGCGTGTGTTTCAATTAACAAAAAAGAGAGTAAATAAAAAAACAAGTCCGGGATTTAGAGAGTTTGGTTGAAACAACAAGAGGGCCCTCTTGTTTGAATATAGGCTGAATTATGATACGATGGCGGAATAATAGGCACCATTCCAATTTGCTGATACGATTAGTCGCTCCGCCAAAAGTGTCGAAAATTAAACATTTGTTTTATGATCGATATACTTGTTTACCGGATCAAAGTTTAATGACGCGATCTCGTTGCGAAAGTTTCGAATCAATTTAGCAAGATAGGCGTCGTCCATTCGGAAGACTTCCGTTCTGTAACGCCTCTCCTTTCCCTCGATACTATTTATCGCGCGCGCCAACTTTCTCAATGCTGATAATCTTTAACAGGCTTTACTTTGTCCGTCGGCTATCTAAGATGGCACTTTCCAGAGACCGACTTAATACATCTCAAACTGCTTTCAGTTAAACAATTGTATCCGACTGTTTTACTACTGATCGAGATAATCTTTTAAGTATCGGCTGAACATTCAGAATCCATGGTTGGATCATCTCCGGAGGCCAACGCGTTTATGTTTAGCAAAATTTTGCAAAATCAAATTCGCAAAAGCATAAAAGGTCCTTGAAATTTGTTGTACTTTTTCGGATCATGAAAATACCTTTATCGTTGGGAAATGTAAATACATTGAATTTAAATTTTGCAAATAACATTTTTCTGAGCGGGAACAACGGGGGGAAAAAATTCTTCCTTTTATAATTTAAGATTTTGCTGCGCGCTGCGGGAAAAAAAGCGTCGAAAAATGGTTGTTTTCAGTCGCGCAGTTTTCAGTTGCGAAAATGCTGCTACGCTGCTCGGATAAGTGGTCGTAGTTACAGTATATAACGTCGCTATTTGGCAAGCACTTCCGATTGTAGAAGCTGGTACGAATAATATTTTACCAGCCGAGTGTGCTGTAATCGTTGCATGTTGAAAATTGCAACTAATCATACATGCGCGCAAATTTTCTTTTATTTATCGTGATTTTGGGGCCTGGGGAAGGCAATGGCCGATTGAAGTCTCGCGAATTTGAAATTAAAACAAAAGTGTACTCGAGAAAAGGAGAAAGAGAGGAGAGTAAAGAAAGAGAGAGAGGGGGAAGAACAAAACTGCAGGATCGTCTGACTCAATCAAGCCACGCGAGCGAATTGTTATGCTTTCGTTATGAAAACGCCGTTAATGTATAACGTGCGGTTGATTTGGTTTTCAAATGTATGCCAATTTTTGTGCCTTCGAAATTTAAAGGTGACAGCACGGAAACATCGGCGCGATATCGGATTTCAATCGACACACAAAAAAAAGTGCAATAATTTGAAACCGAAATTAATTGTGCACCGCTCGTTAATAATCGATAAATGCTTTTGATCTTTGCACTTTGCTGTCTCTGCCGAGATCGTTAATCATATTCGGATGAGATATAATTTCCAAGTAGGTTGAGTGCTTCGTTCACGAGAGAACGAAGTAGGCCGATTTCGGAAAAACGGAATCACACAGAGAGCAGGTCGAAGGGTTAACGCGATTATCATTTTCAAAATTTTTGATTCGTATTCACGCGCCAACTCAGTCGATTGTGCAAAACCTTTTCAATTGTGTGATTTTTTTTCATTAATGTTTTTTTTAACGCTGTAAAAAATCGAGTGCATTATTGTGTTACGATTTTGTAATGTTCGTTTTGAATGGGTTTTGTATGCTAAATAGAGTTTTAATTTTGTTATATATACTCGCAGCTTCAAGGTACAAAATGCAAATATCATTCTAGAAATCTTAGTATTATTGCGAAGACGGAGTTCGTAACACGAAAATAAAATGAGCTAGATAAGATTGGCACAATGGATTTAAAGTTTTTTATTCTAACAAATATATTTTTATCTTTGCATTTCAAAATGATAATCCGATGATGAATGAATTTTATCTTATCGTAATGAGCACCATTGCCCGGGTAGTCCTTCGTATCTCAGATTGCAGATTTATGAAAATTTCTGTGATTTTTTAGGACAGACAAAACGACGATCCATTGCCTCGGTTTGATAAAGTAACATTTTTAAAAGTATAACTCTGATGGGTTTTCGCTTTTAAATCTCAAATTCACAGAGCAAATTTAATATTTCTAACTTCCCCTTTGAAGCCAATAACTGAAAAAATAATACAATTTCGTATTCGTTATTGACTCAATTCATCTTTTTTTTTATTTCTCTATTGAATTAATTTGAAAGTATTTTTTTTGTAGTTTTGTTTTAACGAAAGTAGAAATATTTTATTTGAAATTAAAAAGTAAATTTATTTCTCAATAACGTTTTTGTGATAATATTCTGAAATATGGTTTGATAAAGGGTAGTAATCAAAATTTGTGTATATTTTTCGTTTACATTCATTGTCTCAGTGGAAATCTAAATTCTGCATCGGTATATATCTACATATATTCATCGATTTGTCGCTGAATGGATATTACCTACTCGAAGCTTTCAATAGGTTACAATGCTCTGCCGGATGCGGTGCAAAAAACACCACCCTTAATCAAAAACTCTTGCACGCGGCACAAGAAATGTGTCGCATTTCTCATGCAGCACTGTTATTCTTACCTTTTACTAATTATTCGCTGGAACACAATTTTTCATTCTCAGTCTTTATTATTTAGTTACACATTGTCCTTGTTTCTATAATTATAAATTTAAAAAATTACAGAAAAATAATTTCATCATTTTCATTCAAAGATATATTTGAACGCAGATATCATTTTTCCTTCAGTTATTTATTATTCAGACATTATTATTATGAATTACCTTCAAGATTTTTAAGAAAACAAACGAATCAGTGTCGCAAGTTGAATATTAACGATGCCCTGAAAAATTGTAACTTCAAATTGGTAATTAATTTTAACAAGCCAAGCTCGAAAGTTATAATGAATGTTTTTTCAGTTAACGGGGAAAATTTAAAATTCTCCTGCTCATGTATTATCAATGTTGTTTCATTTTTTATGTATCGCGTTTGTTGTAAAAATCGTACCTGATAAGTTCAATTTTTAAGAGTTTTTCTTCGTTCTGTGATTCTTCTTTCTTACTATAAATTATAATTTCGCTCACAAAAATTTCATATTGTTGAAAAAGAATTCTCGGATGAAAATTAGTTTGACTTTTCGCTTCCGATCCATAAATCAAGAAAAGAAAACGAATATTACGAATTTAAAGGGAAATTTTCGAGCGTTTTGACTGTCATCGTTTTTATAGGTACAAACTTTACATACATTCGCTTGATTTGAACTGTTCCTTCGAGCCAAATAGGTTTTTGTTAAAAATATTTGCTTTATGTTTCGAAAAAATGTCTAATGAAACGGGAATTAATATTCGCTCGTATGAAATACGTTTATTGCAAGTTCAAAAAGAAATTGCAATTTAAAATACAGTTCTATTTTAGTTTTATTTCATCAATAAAAGTAAATAAATTTCATTCTATCAATTTAAAATCTGAAACCAGTTTAAAAAGTAAATACTCAGTATTTTGAAAACACAAAATTCTCAGTTTCATGTAAAAATGATGAAATAATAAATAATAATAATAAAAATTGTATTACGTATATTATTTTTTACATGAAATTAAATTGACGTACACTAGTAAAAATTTCACAAATGAAAAAAAAATATATTGAATACAAACTGACTATGTGAGGTAAAGGACGAAGGTTTGTAATGTCATTCGAATCAATCAAAGCGATAAAATTTCATTTAGTAATAAAAAAAGGACGAAAAAGAAGACAAACTATTATTTTACGATTGGAGAGCCTTTTGTTTTTGAAATGATAAAATTCTATTATAATTACAAGTTTTCTTTGGAAGAAAAGAAAATGTCTTTGGAGATAAAAATTTTGATGGGATAATAAAATGAGGGGATGTAGATGAAAAGAAGAAAAAATAATTTAATTGCAAATAAAAACTATAAATAGTTAGGCTTTTTATTGTATGAGCATAAAATTGCGCGTAAACAGGATTGTTCATTTATATTGGGTTATAAAGTAGACCTGCTCAATAAATATACGGGTCATAGATTCGGTCGGAGAGATATGCCATTAAAGCTTCCACGCGTGCTTGAGTTGTTAAGAACGGTGACGAAAAGGCGCAGGAGTCGATGGATTGCAAATTATCGACTCGGATATGATTATAACGATAGGCAGTAAACTCGTAGCAAATAAGTTAGCAGTTACAATAAATCAACTGTTTTTGTTGGGATGCGTATTTGGCGTTGCTCTCAAGCCACGAATTTCTACTAACACCGCCCAGTTGGCAAACCGCCACTTCGACTGGACTGTACGTTTCAGCAATGACAAAATGTGCGATGTCATCTGTGTCTTCCTCAGAAACGCGTGCACTCTTGCTGATTTACAGCTTGTAATTCTTATATATCTATTGCCGCGCGTGTATTTCATACCTTGGAAACAATCCGAAATTTATCGGCTTAGGTTTTTGCTTGTTACGGAAGTTCATCGTCTATAAAATTAATTTGTGTTGAACAAGATATTTCGCAGTAACAAATATTCGGAAAAACAATTATAATTCACCGAGGGAACAAAATGCGAAAGCGAGGGAGAATAGAGTGTTATTTATAAACAAGATAAAAGGTGTAATCTATCGTTTTTATTATAAAATCAATATCACATATGGTTACACGTATGACAGGAAATAAACTTGTAAACAAATTATCTCAATCATTTCATGATTAAATTCAAATTTGGTAAATAAATTAATTATCAAATCATTATTATTATTCGTATTTTTTCATTCAAGATTTTAAACTATTTCATTTGAAAACATTTGAAAATATGCTAACAGTATGTCGTATATTAATACATCAAAAATGTGGTTTACTTTTTTCGTGAAAAAATGTTTGCTTTAAGTTTAAATGCTGCTCAGATTTCACGATGTTGCATTCCCTTTCCATGAGACGCGGAGCACTATGCTCCTTCGAAGCACGCCCTGAACAATTTGGTAACCTGTCTCGCGAGGACGCAATTCTAGAGTTCATGGTACACGTTACGATATGTTCCTTTTACCTCTTCAGTCGGCTTACAAGGTATTAAAAACAGGATCCGCTCGTAGCTTCCTCTGTCGAATAAATGACGTTGATTATTTAATCTTATTTTTCGTATCTCTTGTCAATAATTGAACGACATTTTTGAGGTCTGTCTAGAACAAACCAGTTGTGAACGAGTTTTACGAGCTTTGATGACAATCCACTTCGCTGCTTTGTCCCAATTTAATAGCTAATTCGACTAACTCGCTTTCGAGGTTTTTTTTACGTTGCTCGCATGTGCGGAGATTTTAGATTCCTGTATCTGATGTATTTACGGCTCCCTAGAGAATTTTGTGGGATGACTGAAAAAAGAAAAAAAAGTAACTACGTTGGATTGTTTATTCTATTTTTCAAAATTGATAGTAAATTTCAACGACACTTTAGAATAAATGAAAATTCAAACTCGATAAAGAAGATCTTTACAGATACTTTATAAATAGAATGTATTATTGTTACAATACTTTTTTTAAAAATATTTTTCATGCCGTTTATATTATTCAAATAAAATGTTTTATTCTGTGAATTTATTGCTCGGTGATTGAATCAAATGAAATGGTTTGAAACGCTTTGATTGAGTTGTTTTTTAAATTACATTTTTGTTTGTCCCTTCAACATTCTAGATTGACAAAGATAAATCTTTTATTGCTCTTTATAATCTTGAATAATTAAATAATTCTCGCAATAAATACCCGCAGTCATACCGTTATTAGAAAAATGAAGTTGTAAAAATAGTACAAACGAACAAAAGGTTAAAAAAACGGATTTATGAAATAATTTACTCACAATGATCCCCCGGATAAAATAATGATCACAATTGCTTGAGAGTCACTAAGAAAAACAGTAAATCCATTCCGTAATGAAAAGAGAGAAATTCATCGGCACAATAGAACCCGCGTTTTGCAATATAAAATGGCCAAAGCATTTTTGTGAAAGTCTCACGCTCCCACTCAAAGTGCAATATCATTTCAATGAATAAAAACTCTCAAATAATAGACATTTTTATTTTGCTGCATTCAAAGCCCGGCTACTTCGTCTCAGTCTTCGGATCCGTTTTTCTTTTTCTTTTTTGTTTCTTTTTTCGTCTACTGCATCACTCCTCTCAATATGCCCGATGCAACAAAAGCGGGCGGTTTCTTCGTCGAACGGTACGGTATCTTGATAAAGGTTGCAAAATTCGTTTATACGCGATACGCCGCACCGTGAAATCAGACTCGTGTTGTGTAATAAAAGCTCCCTGTAATCGGGATTCTTACAGATTGGTCGCGGAGTTATATTCAATAGCTTGAACAATGTTGAGTTGACTTTTTCCCCGACGCTGCGTAGCGAACAATCAGAATCCGTAGTCTCCGCACGGTGAGGAAATTTATATCACTGCTCACCGGCACGTTCACGAAAAAAAACTTATTTCGACGCTCTGCAGCTGCTAAGATGATTCACGTCGGCTAAATTAAGCTGAAAAAGAAAATTCATTCTCTTTTACATTTTCTGCCAATTTTCTTCGTTGAAGTCTTAGTTTTTGCACAGCCAAGTAACGTGAAGACAATTCAATATCCCGCGGCCTTCTACTTTCATCTACGACCTTACTTTTGCCAATTTTCCCAACCCAGTCGATTGTTTTTCTTTTTAAATATATGCACAAAAAATACTCTTACAAATTTTAATCACATAATCGTGGCACTAAAACGTTATAAAAAACATAAGGATTTAAGACATTTTGATTTTGATCGTCTCAAAAATAAAAATAAAAAAAAAAAAATAATTTCTTTCCTCGTTTCAGTTGATTATTTTTTTGAGTGATAGTTCACAAGGTACAGCGATTTGCGGATTATGAATTCGTGAGATTTTTTTTTCTACACTTTTTAATATGAAAAATACGAGGAATCTCTGCATCTTCTTTAAGCCGATTACAAGTTGCAAATAAAAAAATGAGACGCGTTGTGATAAAAAGTGCGCATGGGAATGGCCGGTTCGTTAACGTCCCGTTATATTTTTACCCTCAAACAATTGCGTTAATTTTATGATGATGCGAGGGGTGTTCAACGAACGGTTTCTTCTGTTAGTAATACCATCTGTTTTATTGCATTTAATGAGGGTTAAGATCGTGCTCATTATCATTTTTCTTTTTGGTTTTGCGAAATTTATAGAGTTCATTAAAAAGTTAGTTTCAACGTCATATCTTTTGGATCGTTATTTTCGCACAGGATTTCAACGCCATGCTTCATACCGAAAATATGTATTAGTGCCACTTGATAAGCATTTTCCTACACTTCAACGCATTTCGCACAATGACTAACATAATAACGCCACATACATCAGTTTTATCTGTTTATCATTGTGTTATCTATTAATGAACAATGAATTATCGGCAAAATTTAGGATTATCCGATTTTATTGTTAAATCCTGGCTTTTAATAGCTGTGTGCTTGTTTTGTGATTGATTGAAATGACCACGTTATTGTACTTTCAGAAATGATGATTTATACACAGTAACCAAATATTCTTGGAACTAAAATTAAAAAAAAAACTTCAACAAAAAAAAATTTATCTTCAAATGAAACCAACAACTTATTGTAATAATTTTATACATTTCAATTTAATTGTATAATGAAAAAGGACAGAAATTTATTAATTGAAATTCAAATGCTTAATGGGAACAATTATTTATATAAATATTCAAATTTAATATTAACAAACACCATATTAAAAGACAATCAATAATTCCAATGAATATAGAAAGGTCATCGCAAATTGATCGAGTTATTGAAAATATCAATAAAAGCAAACGGATTAATTCGAGAAAAAAAGAAATGAAACGTAACATCTGTTTCGAGATCGCAAAAGTTTGTTCGTTCGTTTTTTCCTATATTATATCGAAGGGTCATAAACCTCTGCTGGTAGTAGAAACACTTCTGTCTCTGAGCTGAAGCAGCTTTCTCGGAATTTTGACATTTTGGACTAGCATGTACGGTGTCCTTTCCTTTTAACTTACTCTCAGAGAGATAATCTGTTTTATTGCAACCAAAACGTTATTCACTGCTTGTCACCTCTTATCTGTCCTTAGTAGTATACATTTTAGAATGTCAAAATGAAGTAGTATATCTTCATCAAGTGATAATTCTTGTATAGAATTAGAGCTCTAATGCAGTATCATAAACATAATTCAAAAATATTACAATAATTCTATATTAACAATGTATGCAAATTGTGAATTATATAAAGTAATATTCCATACAAATTTAATTATTTAATTAGAAACTTTTTTTTCTTTAAATTTTTTACACAATTATATTTTTCTGTGTTTATACTTTTCAGCAAATTTAACATTTAAAAAGCTATTTAGAAAATGGGATTTCTTCATCGCACCGAGTTATCTATTCCTAATCAAATTTCTCAAGTCTAAATGATGCTGTTTTGTAGTCATAAATAAATGTGAAAAGCTAAATCTGGATATTCCCAGGACGATCGTACGTCATGCTAGAGTGATAATGGGCTGGAGATTGTTTCCTTTTATTCTCGCGGATATAATAATTCTCACTGTGGCGCAACGCGGCAAGTAGGGTTGCACCCACCCAGTATCTCAAGCGCCTATTCATTTTAATCTGAAAGTTTGAGCCGTTCGTCTGCACAATGAGAGCAAATCTTGAAAAGCCTCTATGTTTTGCGAACATTTTATATGAGACTGAGAGACGCTCGATCGTCTTGGACCTCGTGGTGATTACAGTTACAATAAAAGAAAAATGGGGAAAATAGAAATTCAGATGAAGAAGGAAAAAAAAATGGAGAAAAGAATGAAACAAGCGAGGCAGGAAGGGGAAAATTAATAACGTGAAAAATTCATAGGCAGAATAGAGGGGTGATTGAAATCTTGTCATTCATGAATGACTAGTGTTCGTGGCTAGTAGGTTGTTTTTGTTGGCTGCTCTCTGTTGCGACGGATCGATCGGGTAAATTTCGTGAGCAAAAAACAGGTCGAGCGAGTAAGTCACTTCGTTATTGAGCTCTTAAAAATTTCACGAACCGCGGGTGCGAACGAGTCAAGTACTAAGTCGGCTAACTCCGCGCCTTGTTAACACGCGGTTCCCAACTTTTTTTCGACGACCCCAGCCGCACTTTTGCGCGTCTCGATTACATTTGCTCGATGCCGGCGCCATCGCACAACAACCCTCGAACCCCGGGCTCTTTCACATTCCAACGAAAATCTGGAGAGAAAGTTTCTCGGAAGCGCCAAGTCGGATTCCGCCGAGGAACAAATCAGGTTTGCCAGACGCCAAATGTGGAATTGATTCGGAAGTCTATATTCATTCATAGAACCTTGGGACGTACGTGATTAAACCAGCCGACAGTCGAAGTGGAAATGTTACAAGTTCTTTCCTATTTTCCTGCACAAAATTCAACAAAGTTGTTTAGTTACACCGAGAAAAAAAATTCTATCAAATATTATAATTTATAGATTTACTGAACTGTTATAGTGTATGGGAGAAAAATCTAAAGTTCGTAAAAAATTATTGAAACTTACAGTAAATTTTGACGAATGAGCATAAAAAATTAATAAACTACTAATATTCATTTTCCATGTCCATCCATCAAAATTTGCTGTGAGTTTCAATATTTTTTCCCGAATTTTAGATTTGTTCCCTATATACTGTGTTCAGTATATTGAACACAGTATATTTATATCTGAACTACACTCGTGCTTCAGACAGTACGTGTGACTGAGCCATTACCAAAAACTAAGTGCAAGCGTATCTCAGACGCAGTTCGTCCAGGTACCCATTGAAAATTCGTACACACAATTGAGTCGATTTCGCAGACTTGCCGATTTTTCTCATAGCAGATATGATCATGACCTACAAGTATACAAAATTTCAAGTCGATTCAACTCTCGGAACATTACCAAAAACTAAAAACTAAACTTCTAATTATTTTGTTATATTTTACGTATAATTGATAGGTGGGAGTGCTGAGTTGAATAGCCCAAAAACAAATTTTTTAATTTGCCGGTTTCCAAAATTGGATTAAAATTCGGTATTTGTGGACTTAATGGACCTTAATTAGACTAAAATTGTAGTGCAATTTTTCATTCATTTTGGAGGGGTGCTGATATTTATGACCTTTCAAAAAGTTTCAATAATAGTTAGAATACATTTCCAAAATCTCTTGAATTAAATTCGATAGTTTATCTTTTTTTTTCACTTTTTTCACCATGTAAAAGTCACTCCTATAAGCTGACTACTTTTCGTAACATTTGTCGTAGCGAATAACAATCGGTAACAAGATAACATTCAGACTGCAAATTGTCTCAAATGTTATTCGACATTGGTGTAACGATGTAGCGCTTTATCTC
The DNA here is from genome assembly GCA_025266255.1 of Trissolcus basalis. Lineage (NCBI taxonomy): Eukaryota > Metazoa > Arthropoda > Insecta > Hymenoptera > Scelionidae > Trissolcus > Trissolcus basalis. Next base: position 42,209 of record JAAMPD010000138.1, read on the forward strand.
ACGAATGATTTTATTTTGGAATCATCATGTTCATTGTGGTATTTTCGCCTCTGTCGCTGCCAAGATCTTTTTGGGAAATTGGCCAATCTGAAGTTGTATCTTGTGAGTGAGTTGTAGCAAGGAAAACGTTTGGAATATGGGCACTGGAATGATGGGGAAGGGGCATGAAGAGTGGGTGCAAAGGGAAAGAGAGGGTAATGCTCGAAGAACGCAGTGCATTAAAGTAGAAGATTCAGGATAATCACCATTGTGTTGATGCTAAGACGAGTTGCTGTCGTCATCGTAAATCTTGCACGTGAAACTCACTTTGAATGGAAGGTGATGTATAGGCGTTACACGCACGACATTAGACCGTCGCAAGGAAATACATCGCGCAAAATGAATAAAGCGTTGCATCTGAATGTGCCGATTGTAATACCCCAACACTTTGTACGCTCAATATTGCATAACAACATTAACCGCGCGTTCAATATCCCATGAAACGATCGTTTGTCCCACCAGTCTCACTTTGACGAACAATAACGATTATCATATTTTCCTTTTGTTTTCCCTGCGAGGAAACTTGGAGCTCGCAATTTCTCAGCAGAAGTTAATATTGTAATTAAACCAGAGCCTTTGTTCGTAATTGTTCAATCGAACAAATTTTTTTTACTTCCTTTTTTTCCTGGGCCGGGATTTTGTAGCCGGCTTACCCAGTTGTTCGGAGGTTAGTTTAAACTCCCAGCCCCGGAAAGTTCTTGGCTAAAAATTTTCATAAGTTCAACAGTGATACTCTGTTCTTTCCACGCCCAGTTTTTTAGGGTGTACTTTAAACGCAAGGACAGTCCAGGAGCAGATTAAGAAGTCGGTGAGAAATTTCAATAGGTTATCGTTCGGCAAACTTTTTGTTGTAATTCCGAGACAAAGGCCGGCGGAGGGCCGGCGGCCGTGCCTTTAAAGAGCTTTCGGGAAGATAATAAGTCACGGTACCTTACGCGTGCGACTCTATCTAAAGTCGTTTTTCGCTAAACTCAGCTTAACCTCTGTGAATTTTAATTGAATCTCCGTTTTTAACAGTTCTACGTGTTTCTAATTTGCATGCGAAGTTGAATTTAGTTAAAGTTAAACACCTAGTTTGGTCCATCAGGTTAAATAACACGCAAACTTCGCCAAATATTCCCTCGAGATGAAATCAAATTACTGAGACTAATTGGTGGGGGAAGGGGGGGGGGGAGGAAAAAACGTCGCTCGTGTGGCGTGTGCGTATGACAGTGATTAACTGGACGTGCAATTTTGACGAGCGCAAAAGTCCGCGAGATGCAAATCTCCTTCAATCAACGATTTAAATTCCGCTTGGCGAATTTTTTTTTTTTCATCCCCAGAGCCACGGTGTTTTTGGCCTTTGATATATATTCAGACGTTAACGAACAACAGAACCCCGAAACAAACGGAGATCCCGCGGCCGTACATTTGCCAAGGGTGGGGGGAGGGCACTAATTATAAAAACGAATTGCAAACATTAGTTTAACCGAGTTGCGCGTTCCGTGGCGATATCCCGTTCGGGATTTATTTTTGCCGTCGAACAGAACAGAGCTGAAAGATATTTAATCACGGAAGGAAACCGGGGCACCGGTGGTAAGGAATCCATGATATATTTCTTCATGCCCGAATTGTGTGTATTCATGAAGCTCTTTCGCGCAAGTGAAAAGAACAAAGTGAGACGAAAATTTGGCTCGCAGATTAATGGCGGTTTGAATTCAAGGTACACTCCAGTGATCACAGTCCCGCGGGGATAACGAAGACGACCATTCGTGCAGAGACAGCGCTCGCTCCGATAACATTATCTAATTCGCAATGCTTCAATAACGCTATTACAGCAGTGTTCCCAGTACATTGTCATATACGAGTGCAGAAGTATCTCAACGATGTTGTATCGTTATATTTAACCAGCCAGCCGTTACTCATTTCATTTCCTATGGGAAAATCTTGTCAGAACGCATTTGTCAATGAAAATTATTGATCAACCGCTGGGGGAGGGATCAATCCAAAGTTTCCGTCAACTCGGCCTCACTTTCGATTTCATCGCCTTTTTAACTTATTATTCCCATATTGAATGTTGAATGTAAAAACGAAAGTGCACTCGACATTTTTCATTTGTAACTCCGCTGTTTCAACAGATGGAATGATGAGATTTTCCATTGACTCGTCAAGTTTTCACCTCGTCTTAGCTTGTAGAAGTGAGAAGGAGGCAAAAAATATATTAGAAATAGGTACTTACAAAGTAAAAAGTTCTTTGGCCAGATTTGCAAACGTTAAGGTTTACTCCGTTGAATTAAAACTTCAAAAAAAATTGAAGCTTTCATCTTCTCGAAAGAACATTCATAACAGTTTAAAAGAGTTCGGGTTTTTAAAACGCTGAAAAACGTGAAAAAATAACTTTTGCCTTTTCATGATCTAGCGATCACTCTTTTTTTTTCTTTCTCTCTCTCTTTGCCTTTTAATTGTTTCAGTAAACTGTCCGAGATAAAGCATTCCTGGTAGCAAAAGTTGAATTATCCTTCCGACTCTTGGATTCCTCGCTAATTTTGTCGCTCGCCTTTGGGTTGAAAAATTGGGGTAGAAAGTGCTCAGGAGCATCTGCAAACTGAGAAATAGAAAAGGAAACACGGAAAAAAAAGCTGCGCTCACTGACTTCTGAGAAACGTAAAGTACTTCCGTAACAATGTCGATCTTCGTTTGGAGATACAGGCTGCGAGAACGAGGAAGAGGCAAAGCCAGCTAGGAAACAACGCCGTTTCGAGAGAAACTAACGAGGACCTCTATGTGTTCAGTTTTTTGCTGTGTACCAAACTGGATCGATTTCTTTTTTTTTCGCTGATTCCAAAGGAACCATTCCCATGTAAAATTCCTTTTACACTCTTTCTGAACTTTTTTTTTTGTGCAATGAGCACACTGTTATCATGATTCTCAATAGTTTTTCCATTTCCCTATTTCTTTTACTTTCATTGCCAAAATATACGCTCTGACATTTTACAAAAACAAATGAACGCGAATCGTAAATTTTTTTATCCGTTGCAATATTTTTCTAAATATAACCGAACGAGGAGCAACAAAACAATTCTATCGGTGCATTTTGCACGTGAATTTCTCGACTGATTGATAATTTTGTTCCAACTCAATCGTATTGTAAAATCATTTTGAAACGATAATTATTTCACTTACAAGTCGATCCGGACGTTGTTTCATTAAGTCTGAAGTAATTAATATCAGATAATCCCTTATAGCAGCAGTTACAGATATTAAATCTGGAGCGCGATCGAGCAGTATGATTGGAACGTTAAATATTGACCCGGCAGAGTACAGCATTCGCCCGCACTAATTGTCTACTCGCGACTTGCCTGTCGAATGATTTGTTAATTACATAATTCACTCGGTGAAGTTTTTTGCGAATTGTTTTTTAAGTCACTGATTTTTAAAGTAGAGTTACACATTGTTGATGCGACGACTCAATCAATCTGTTACAAAAATAAACCGTCACGAGCGCTTTTTTCATCATATTTTTGTCTGGCGAAATTGTCGTAAAACAAAACAATTTTTGTTCACGGATCTCGTCTTTTATATTCAATCCAACTATCAGACACAATAGAGACCGTTCGTCAGTCGTCGGTTTCTCGTCTGCCAGCGAGCACAAAAAAATCGTAAATATCAATATTCATGAAGTGGAGCACTTTGTCTAGCTGTATCGACTTTCATGCACAAGCTAGACTCATAAACATATAAAGTCCTGAACTTGTACAAAATTTATTTGCCTTTTTAAGATTGCCGACAGTTCGAGTCTGTTCATCGGTTCTGATATTTTCTATTGTTCGTGTGTGACGACACGCCATTGTTGTTGCTGAATTCTGAAATGTCAGTTGCGAGTGTTGTCGTTGTTAAAATTTTCGGACTGATTGATAAAAGAAAAAAAAAAGGGAGAATCCCCGAATAAGAAGTGTATTCGGGTCACAATAATCAAGCGATAATGTTCAAAGTTTTCTCTCCTCAAATCGGCGAATTTCACGGAAAGAAATTTCGCGATCGAAAAGTTGGACAATTAGATGGTCTATTGATGGTTCTACAGAAGAAGCAATCTTTCGTTGAACATGCTTCGGCGAATAAAATCGTGGAAGAACTTGTTTACCCAAAGAAATTCGCTAGATAAATGTGTTGATTTTTTTTCTACTCGAGCATTTGTCGAAATTTTAACTGATAAATTATATTTTATATGGTTTCATAAACCCACGACCATGTTTTTTTTTCATTAATCCGAATCAATATTTATATATTTTTATTTTTCTGCTTCCAGGTAACTTGCTGTGATTCACATCGAAGTATGATGGTGCAATTTACATAATTCCAGGTGAATTTTTCCCCCCTTTTTCTTTCCTTGTCAAAAGAAAATTTAGTAATTGAATTCAACAATTGAATTCACTGATGGTTGTATTTTATGAATAATATTTCGAATACACCATTTCAGAATATTATTATTTTTTTAATTAAAATCAAAAACTCGTACTTTTACCTCATGAATTTATTAAAGTCAACAATTTTTCGAACTTGTGGAATTCAAACGAAGTTGGCCAAAACTTCAGGCGTGTGGTTTTTTTTATATACCGAATAATACTTTGCATGTATTTAAGAAGTTTTTGCGGAAACAAATGAGTCAAACACTAATGCAACCGAACTTTAATCAAGTGTGTATTTAGACAGTGGTGCTGAACTTTCATATTGACGTTTGATCATAATATGTGCGACATGTGGTAAATATTTCGCCCCTTGTTCACTAAACCGTGCAGTTTTCTCGGGTTGTTGATCTGCAGAATATCTTGAGGGTTTGATAAGGATTTATTAAAACCAGCGAGCTTGTTCGTTTTTCTTCTTTTCTCATTTTTTTTTTCAACCACGCTACTGAATATTCATAGATCATTTTTCAGTCATGGCTTTGAGTAAATACAATTTAATCCCCACCATAATTGACTCAAATTGAACAAAATAAAGTCTGGCGTCTTTGTCGTTCGAAACTCGTTAATTATGCTGTCCTGAAAGTCAAACAGAAGTTCTTTGTTTACGTTGAATGCTACGATCACATTTGTTTTAATGCTGATATCAATGGTTACTGTTTGCGCTGGAAAATGTAACCGCTACCAAAGTCGTATCGTTTTTGTTTATACAATCTGCATATGGTTGATATTTTTTCTCCGAGTTTTCCATGAGAACTTTGTGACTAAACATGGTAAATGTTATTGAAAGAATTGATTAGTCGGGTGTATAGAAAACGTCCATTTGTAGCGAGGTACATGTTGCAGCGAGTCCCGCATGTTGCGTCCCAAATAACAAGAGCAAATTCACACACGTCGGTGGGCTAAATCGTATTTTCTTTGAACTCTCGGGTGCGTGCAAGTCGTGCTTGAATATCTCGACACGCATCCGCGTCGACGTTAAATATTACCGTAACTCCACTAACCTTGTACATATTTGAGCAACCTCAAAATTAACCCATATGTTAACTGCAGTATAAGTTTTGTTTGTTAACTAGACTATCATATAAAGGTCACGCAACCGTGTACAAATTTTATGAACTGCGGTTACATATACAACCCCGATAAACAATTCAGTTAACCGGATACCATGAAAAAAAGAAAAAGGTGATCTCTCATAATTTTCAGAAAATCATTTAATGGTGAATTCAACAATAGCTGCTGGTATGCCAAGACCAAATTTTCCATTTTAAAGAAAAACTCAACATCATTTCTCTGAATTTAGAATGATAAAAATTCAGCAACTGTCTGGTCTTATTTGTATAAAATATAACGGAAAAAAATGTTAGACTTGGCGAGCTTTGAAAAATATCAGACATTCAAAATGATGAAAAAGTTTCGTCGAAAGTTTATATGATAACATTCATTTGAACAATATATTTTTCTAACAAAATTAGCGGTAATGAGTTTATAAATATAAAAAATTGACGATTAACTAAGCTTTTCCGACAGGGACGAAAATATATGTACAAATATATGCAGAATTCATATTTTTCATATAAATAAAGTATAATTTTTTGATAAAATGTATATCAATTTTATATTTAATTTATACAACTTACTGTCGCTTTATAAATGTTTTATAAATCTCGCATATATTATATTCATACGAATATATTTTACATATAAAAATATACGTAAAATATATTTCGAAATATATTTTTGTTCGTGTTGGTTGGGTTACATCTTGTTTGATTAATTTGCAGTTATTTAAGTCGTGCTTTTGAGCTCATTAAATTTGTTGGTACTTAATCCTTAGTTTCCTATATTTAATACTAGACGTGATGCATGGTCATGAGTAATTCAAACGGGATCGCGCCCTTTTGCGCATTTTGTGCAGAGCTAGAGGCCGACAAAAGCAGAACACAGCGGTGCAGCAACACGCTGCTAAACCAATTTGAACGCTGTTGCGAAATTTATATGTACCCTCGAGAACCAGACGCGTCTTTCTGTTAACGAATGCATGAGTACTCGGCTTCGTTGGCCTGCGATGCGATACATAACGTGCACGGCAAACACACCTGATTGGTAGTCCGCGGTCTATATCTTTTGCCTCACGCGGCGAGACCCAATGTGCAACAATGCAAAACCTCCGCTCCCGCATTCAACGAGGCACTATCTTCGCCCCCCCCCCCCGACTCATCTATTCGTTACAATTTTATCCAACTTTGCGTTCGATCTCATTTGAATATCTAACTGCGTGATTCGTTTCAAAAACGTTTGCGCTCCCAGTAATGACGTCGTTTACTTTAAATGGAAAAGTGCGATCGCAGCTAATGCTAACTTCATAACGTTCGATTTCGGATATGGATGAAATAGAAAATTTATCAACTTTTTATTTTCTCTTTGTTTCCAGACGATGATCGTCTGATCATAAAACTTTGCATCAAAAGTTGCATTTTTGGTTATGTTTCGATAATTTTAGATCTTTTTTTTGCGCCTGGAAAGGAGAACTGGTTGGAGTTTATTGGAAGGACAAGATTTCTGTTGAATTATGAAGAGGACATTAATTTTGTGCGGTTTAATTTTGGAATTATATTTGTCAGTGATAAGTGGAATGATAAGTGATGAAGTGCACAGTTTGCGCCTATTGATATAGATCGTGACAGATAGCTGTTATTGTAATGCCATTCATATTAGCACAAGTTCCCTGTATCATTTAATTATACGAGCGCGTAGGCTACGCGAAACAACGAGGACCTTATTTAATGTGATTTAAATAATTAATTATTAATTTCAACATTACTTAATGATCAGGATATGAAATTGAGTTAGCAATCGACAAACAAGGTTCGCGTCACTAGAATGAGTAGTTAACGAGCATAATGACAAAATATTCCTGATATATAGTTCAATTGCAATATAATTGTTAATATCTGGATATCGATCGGAGTGCCGACGTTACGTTATTAATGTCGTTACAACAAATATGTTTAATTAGTAAGATTTTATTTATTAAAATTATGAAAATTGAATCATAACGTGTGTTTTGCGATATCAATTCTGCAGTTATTCAATCATGTTGTGACGGTCTAGTGTTGCTCAATGACGTTTGTGATGCACAAAAGTTATTGAACATTTCCTATTCATAATTTTAAGTGTCTGTTGCAGTCCTATTAAAAAAAATCGTGGATACACTAATTGGAGGACAAGTAAAGAACGCAAAAATAATTTATACAGAGTCATTAGAAGATGAATTTTGCCATTCCTTTTGATCAATTTATTAACAAATCACAATTTCATAGATTGCAAAAACTCAATATATCACAAGTCTATGAATTAAAATCACTTTTACGTGAAATAATTAATTTCATAATGACAAATTTGCTAATTTCAAAATCAATTTGGGAATGGCAATTTCGTAAATAGTACGGCATTATAATTATTTTGTTATCGTTAAACTTGTGCTCTCTGTTAATCGTGCAAAATCATTACTTAACTTCCGTCAGGACCAACTCAGTAATTAAGCGAAATCAAGGCCCTTTCACTTGTCATATCCGAATCACTTTTTACTCGCGAGCGTCGTGCAAAATTAGCTAAAGTAATCTCACGAAACGTGTGTGCTTGTGGCACTCATAATTTGATGCCCCGTAAATAAGAGTCCGGTGTTCGTTAAGTCTAATCTTCCCTGTTTTATCCCAGGTACAAAAAGTGGACGGAATTGGCCTGACGCAAGGAGCGAAATCCCCTGTGAATTTTTCGTTTTCCATTAGACCACGCTGATGTATTTATCTAACTTTGCCGCGAAAAATGTTCTGTGCAGAAATTAAAATAGGATTCTCTGAAGTATGCCCTCGGAATGGCTTTTCGCAGCGGTCTCGAAGTTAACTTTGATTAAACAATTTTTTTTCTCCTCCTCTGACCACTTCTCTAATTTGGCGAATTCAAATTGAATCGCTGCAAATATTTCATACTCACCGGTTACGCTCCTCTGAATTTCTCAGCAATAATTGATCGGTTTTTCTCGTGATGTTATTATCTTTTACATGTTACTCACGGATCAATCAGGATTCATTTTTTTTACATCACGTTTTCTGAACGATTGAACGATAAACTGTATATCTTGGCTCAGCTGGTGTAATCGCCTTAATGCACTTCGGTGAAAGAATAAAGGGAAAAAGGCCATCACTGTCAAGCCATCTCCGTTATGATTGTGGCGAATCAATGAAACTTTTGCAATTCGGATATACTCAACGCGCAGAGTCAATGTACTTTCGATTAGCCGAGCGTTGCTCGAATACGAAAGAGATGGTTAATTAGTTCGTTTCTGATATGGACGACCAACAGACTTAGCGAGATACCGTGGATACCTTAGTAATTGGAATGTCTGAAAGGTTTCCCACTTTCCAAATGCAACGCCTGCCCGCAAGACACGTGCGCGTGCAAGATTTTATACCGTTTGGAAAATAATTTTGCTTAGTTTTTTTTGTTCCCCCTCAACTTCGACAAGCTTTTCAAACTTTTTGAATATACTGGGATGGCCGGTTTTATAATTTTATATGCGATCTGAAACTGTCGTTCTCGTGATACCGTGTCTATCAAACGTTCAAACTTAAATTTCAATCCAACCTCTTTTTTTCGATCGGATGAAATTTTTTTTTTCGAAAGAAATAATGTCGACTGAAATTGAGCATTCGAAAAATGAGAAAAGTTTAAATTAACTCGAGGTTAATGGAGTTATACATTTTTTTAAAAAGTATTTTTGAAAAGTGAAATGAAGTTGTAATAATTGTAATTATATTTTTTGTTTGATAAACGTTTCATTCTTCTACCAATAATTTGCTGAGTGTTATTTGAAATGAAACATTTCAAATGGAACGTATTTGAAATAATTTCTAATTACCTGAGTTTTAATAACAGGGTTTTAGGAAATTTGATCGAAAAAAGATATATTACAAGTACGTACCCTGCGCCAATATATAACTTCTTGGAGAATCATTCGAAAAACAAATTATTGGATCTACACACGATTTAACTTTGTAAACTTTCGATACTTCTCTCTAAAACATTTGCTGAAGACGGCTATTGGGCGTAAGAGTAAGATATGGTTTTAATTTGCATCTGGAATGTGGAATCGAACAAAAAATGTAACAGCAAATAAGAATGAGATAAAACTGTCAACTAATAGGGGCAAAAAAATATAATATCCTGATATAACAAACGAAACACAAAGATTGTCTCGAGAAGTTTTTATTTCGTCTATTATTTCAGACGGAATTGGTTCAGGGCCAAATTTTTTTTTTTTTTGTATTGATTCAAAGCGGTCACTTTTTAAAGAGTTTCAGGGATTCTTGCACCGCACAGACTAGTCGATTATACACGTGCGAACGCCATTCACACAAAGAGCTAGAAATACCGGAAACATCACTGGATTGAGCGGCGGCTTTACCACGGAACATATCGATTGGAAGATATTTACGTGTCACTTCCAATATATTGGAACGATTCGTGTTCAAGTAGCCATGATGGGGCCTAAGTGTTTTCTATTTCTTACCCACATGTCATTTTTATACTGCGACAAGGATTTTCTGCCTCGAAGAAAAACACTTTGAATCACAGATGCAAGTTGCGATTTGTGTACTTGGCGTAACGAAAATAAAATTGCGTTTAATATAGGGACCGGCCTGGATGGAGCTCCAATTTTAATGAAATATATTTCGAATGAATTCAAACTTCATGAAAATTCAAGGATGTAAATATTGTGAAGCAAGTTCATTTGACGTCGAAGTAGTTGCAACAAATTTCTATCCTCCCTGGGCAAACAAGCAGAGTAAGATTTTGTTTAACTAACAAGTTAAAAATGCATTAATTACTCGCAAACTTTGTATATTTCCAATTCAAAATCTCCTTCGACTTGATAAGTCACCAGTTTCGGATCATTTTTTTCGTTGTTGGATCCTTGCTGTTGTTATTATTTTTTGTTCCATCCACGACCTAACTAAAGTACAAAACTGTGATCGTAAATAACACTTGAAAAGGGCGGAATTGCGGATGGAGCATTTTGCAACGACTCGAAATTTTATTCAAGAACAGACAAAATAAATTAATCCACCGTCTATAATGGACTGCGTAATAGTTCACATTGCGTTACTTTACGAGTATTCTTCCGTTTACGAGTCCCTCTTTCAGTCGCTCAACGACTCTATTATTTCATCGCATTACTGTATGGGCGCTCAAGACAACAAAGCGGTCCTACCGCTATACACGCGACGACAAAATAATATCCAAACGCATCAACTCTTTGTTTGCACAATGAAGAATTTTATTACCTGGCAATCAAATGGTTCTGTATATAATACAAAAACCGGTAACAGTTTCGTGGCATGGAATATCATAACTTTGTTGAAACAATTTTGCGTCGTGTGAAATCGTCGATTTAAAAATGATGCGAATTGAAAATCATCCCCTTGTGATATTGGCGCAAACACCCGGGCGCACAAAAAAGAAAGTGCCCAAAAACGTTATAGGATACGGTTCGTCGGAGGATGTTTGAACATCAACTCCCAACGTGCCGGTGGAAATACGTTGTGAAAAATTGGTGTTGTGCAATTGAATTGTACGTTTAAAATGTAGTTTTGAATAACGATCAATCTCAGGGGCCGAGAATGCGACGATCGTTATAGAAGTGAAGCGATACAGATAGAAGAAAAATACTGCAAGCTCACGGAATTGGAAAAATACGCTTAGTAAAAGTCTTGCGGAACGTCGATACTCGATTTTCTGTGGGCTATATTTTTGTTTTCCCGATGTCTTCACTGTTCCTCGCGAAGTAATAACTCACAGACGTGGATTTTGATAAATGCCGCTTCCGCGACTTCTCTCTTACTTTACGTTAACTCTGTGAAAATGTTTGTACAAAGCATTCCGCTCTGTGACGGCTGGGAATCGTAACGAATGTTCACAACTTTTTATTTTTTCGCCCCCGTGTCATCTGCATGCTCCTGCTGCAAGAGAGAAGGGGCTCACTTTTTTTTCCCCCGGCGCACGACCCCTACAAAAGCGCTGCTTCATTTTCGGCAGTCCAACTCTCTATTAAAAGTGAATTAGCACGACCGATGGGCGTGAACGAAATCGTAATAATAAACAGTTCAATGGAATGATTTCGTTTCCTCTGATGCTGAAACGTGTATTGAATATCGTGACAGATGACACGTGAAACGTCGAATCAGTGTCCTCAACAGTGCTCAACGATTTGAAAAATGATTATTCGTTGGGATTGTGCCGGCGCGAGTACAACAAATCAATAATAATATCAATTTTATTGAATTAGCGCGGGGGTCGGTCGAACGATGCGAGTGACGGTTCGGTCGTCGCGCCTGGGACGTGTCGCGCTTGAAACAAGTCCCCAGCCAGCCGGCTCATTTAACGCGATGCCACAGTGACGGCGCGGCATACATTGACGTGGAATATTTGCCGCGTTTGTTTCCATGCAAGTAATCTCGTTGACCGTGTTTCCGCGCGTTGTGTATAACTGTCACATTCAGCGTTACATCATGCCCGGTTGACTTCAAACAGATTATATCGACTCGCGCGCTTCCTTCCTCGGCTGCCCGGAACAGATATTACAAACTCTCTACACGCGTCTTAATTATCAGCAGTTTATTGAAAACACAAGCTATCCAACTTTTCATCAATCCTGCAAGCTTTGACGAATAATATTTATTCTAAAGGAACATCTCCGGATTAACTCCAAGAGCACGAAATTTGTTATCTCTAATTAGTTTTATAACGATGATGAATTACCGAGTTGGGATATGCATATCAATTCTATACATTATTTACGTCCATTTTCCGGCTGAAAATTAATCTTTATCAGGCGCACGTATGCTCTCCTCGACCCTCAGCCTAGTTTTCTATTGTCCTACTTTAAAAGCGCTACGCTGGATTCTCCGACGGACACTCGGCATGTTTACGTTCATAGATCGCTCTAATGTGAGATATCAGTATAAAGGATCCGATGGATATACGATTCGTAACACTTCATGAATTAATTTTTCGACTGAAACGAATTCTACGGTGCCATTTGACCGTGTTTTATTTTCCCTAACGAGAAGCAACATTATTCAACGGCGAGACAGATAAATAAACTTCAAAACGTAATTTAATATTATTAATGGACTCATCGGTTGGTTGAAAAACGCTTTTTTTTGTAATGAAACAGAAAATAAACATTCCACCAACTGGTATGGAAGTAGCAATAGTTTTGATAATTTTGACAGGTGAAATGAATATGACAGTATCGAAAAATTGATTTATCGGAAGAATTCGTTTTCAAATGAATAGGATATAGATTTTATAATATAAACAGGAACCTTTGAATTCAATTTTACCCAATTAAAAAAAATGCATTATTTTTGTTAAATATCAAAGTTAATTAAATGTCACAATTGTTACAATTGACCTCATGGAATTTATGTTTTTTTAATTCGTGAACTTTTTTGTTCTATTTTGATCGGTCACTAATTTAAGTTAGTTAGAGTGTATTTTGAATGTTCCAAAATGTCGCAAAAAAATGTAAGTAGAATAAGTGGAAGAATAGTCGGGCAGTGTGTCACGGTCGTTGGCACTCAGCTCTTAAACAGATTCGAATCGGGAGGGTTGACCTTTGCATTGTACACCACGTTTGACGAATTTGCCTTGTTGTTGACACTGCGTATCGGAGAGACTTGAGATGAGCCTCGAACATACGCCGCGTTGAAAGCCTTTCTCCGATAGCTGCAGTTGTATGCGCCCTGGCATTTGCATGTGCGAAAACTTAGGCACACGCGACATGACGATGACAGCCCCGATGACTCGGATAGTTATGCCACCGTCAGATAACCGATAGACAAATATAGGATGTTGCTCCAGTTCATCAAAAATTCCATTTGATTGAATTTTCCATTACTGCTTAATTCGAAGTTCTAAAACATCGTCGGATGGATTTCAGCTGCAATAAAAGCACGTGTAAATGAATTAATTTGTTTGTACAAAATTAGATTGAAATTCTTACCGCTAAAAGTTATTTCATTTTTTCTTGTTTCATTAATGTTGTGAATTTGTTTTCATGCTCAAATGTTTAGTTGGAATATAATTAAAAGTTGATTTATTTTTATTTTTTAGTTCTATTTATATAACTCGATTTTGATGAAAAACGAGATTCCGTTTAAATTTATGGTAACTTAAATTGAAAAACGGGATGGTTTGTTGAATTAATAATTTGAAAGTAATCAGGTCGAAAACGAAAGAGAATCCAGTGAAAAGGCGTTTTCAACAGATAATCACGTAGAGAAATGGCATCGAAGGGAAATAAACTTTTTAATTATACTCGTATTTATGCATTTGAAACATGCATATTTGTGTGCATTTAAATTAACTGCACCGAGCGTGTGCAAACTACTGCGTTACGTCGGCTTGTGCTCGCATATAATGCATAGCATATGACGCTATTAGGTCCCTTGTCTGACCATACGCCGTGGCTTACTACTGATGGTCACATTAAGGTTTGCACTCGGTTTGAGTACATTTCAACACTTTACTATGATTTACGAAGACTGGATTATCTTTCTCTCATCCCCTCTCTCTCTCTCATTCTACAGAACTACACGTTTGTTTTTTATCCATGACATGTGCTAATTTGGCGCGACTCTTTGAAAAACAAATTGAAAAAACTTGTTCACTGGAATTTCATTTTGTAGAACGGAATCTGACGGTGTCTTCCGTGGCAGTTCATTTTTATAACCAGTTTTTTATTTTTTCGTATGAGATTATGTAAGTTAACGCGTAAATGATACGAAGCAGTTGAGTCTCGCATTACCTAAGGAAATCTTTTTAGTCTATTTCACAAGGTCCTTTGTTATGTAACGACACGACACGTTTTCATGACGCTCTTAAAAAATCTGCTTCATCCCGGAGTAATAAAAATGTGTGCGCGAGCTAGAGAAAACGGCGTCAACACGTATTTTGTTTACAACTCGGGACGGCAGGAATATTCAACAATAAGGCAAAAAGGAATAATAACGAACGATAAAAAAAAGGAACAGTGTGTTAAAAAAAACGTTCAAGTTGGAAGGAAAACAAGACAAACATAAACCGTGGGAGTTAATTTTACAAATTTTGCAAAGTCAAGGATTATTATTTCGACTACTGCGGCGTTCATTAGGAGCCTCCTTAATATTGTTGCTTTAATGTAGCACAGTGTACTTGCGGCGGAACCACACGGCACATCCGCATGTCAACACGCAGCGCCATATGTTGCCGATATTAATGTCACATTTGTCGTGCGTTCATCTGCCTTTCGGCTTGCGGAATCTTGACAAACGATTGTGGTTCGCCGCCGCAATCGCGTCAATATTCCATGATTTTCGTTTCGAGCTACTTCAAAATTTTGCTTCGTAGCGTGACTCTAATGACATCGATCAGCGAGATTGATACCGTGGGGCGATACTGCCCGCGCGTGTTAAGCACTGCGGCACGGAATCCCATTACTATACCACACAAAATGTATTATTACAGCGTTATTTCACGAGTCATCGTTGAGAGGGATCCCATTTTTCATCGGCCACCTCTTTCCTTTGATCATTATTATCGCCTCATTTAGCTTTGTGAAATTATTTCGGCTGCAAAATTGAACTTGTGAAAATGACGGATTATCAATTAATATTTATAACCGCACAATATCCAACAATATACATGAGATAACAATTTAATAACATCGACCGAAACTTTGTTGCAACATTTTAGTTGGTAGAAAGAAAATTGTTTGATCGAGAAGAATAGTTTTCAAACGCGCTTCTTATTTTTGCTCCACGATTGAAAACCTTTGTAAACATAAATCCTGCAGGGACAAAAATATATGTAAAAATATGTGCAAAATCTATATTTTCCATTATTAGTAAATGTTAAATGAATTTTTTCATAAAATTTATAATATTTTTATATTTAATTAAAATTTTATATTTATTTTTAAATAAAAAAATATACGTCAAATATATTTCAAAATATATTTTCGTCCGTGTGAGATGTGATGCAAAAAATCTTGTGTTTATTGAATATGAAAAGCGCAAATTGATTATTTTCGATTGAAAGTCTTCTTTCACAGTTTAGTTGAAAAACAAACTGAGTGTGTGACTTGGGGAAGAAGTTTTTTGAGAATTTGTTGCATCGATCAGCTGATATTTTATTGCATTTGTTATGTGGAATAGTCCCATTGAAAAGTTTTTTCCAGAAACGATATGACGAGGGAGGGAACAAAAACGGGACTGAAAAACGAGAAGTAAATTCGAAAAAGCTTCGGTGCCAAGCCAAACTTTATCCTCATTGACTTTTCGAACAAAGATTGAAATTGCAGCAAAATCGTTGAAAATGGTTTACCCGTGGAAGTGTTCAGCGTTAACGAACGTAACGTTTCCCATTGTGCTGACAAACTTATTGGCTAAGAAAAAATACGCCAATTACGACACCACGATCAGAAATTGTTTTCAGACTTTGTCAGACCTGACCGCGATCACAGTTAATTACAGTAGCACCGAAATACGCACACACGAAGTTTGTTCAATGCGCGCCTACTATCGACTCAAAGCGCCAATGAACTTTATTGAATTAAAGCCATTTTGCCCGTAAACGGATCAATTAGTCTTACTCATATACGTGGCTGGACTATCGCGTAAATCGATCTTCTTCAGGGGCTGATGATGCACTAAACTCCAACCTCAAATTTTATTTCGCTCGGTATTTGAGTTTCAATCACGTTCAAACTGGTTTCAGTGGTGCTTTTGTGTTAACGCTGCTTCTGAAATACAACCAGAATACAAATTTAAAGTATTTATCATAAAAGTAAATCGGACAAAATGTAACAAAATGAAAAGTTGAAAAAAATGCACCTTTCAAGTTCAAAATTATGCACTCAAAAAAAAAAAAAAATGAACTGCAACAATATGAAATAAAATGAGCCTCAAAAAATGAGTTAGCACACAATAATTATTTTTATTAAACAGAACGTATCAGAATATTCTAGAAATTTATAATAATAATATACAATCTATATATACATTTTCCCATTTTTGAAAAATTTCAAATTTTGTCGAGATATCATACAATTTCATAATCTTCTAAAGATGATAAAAACTTCGTAAAAATACAAAATCCATTGAACCCATTGAAGATGACATATTTTGCTGAAAAATATTCGAATTATTAGAATTCTAAAAAAATTGAACCATACAATTTGTTCTTTTAATATTTTCAAATATGTTTAGTTTCGTTTGACTGGAATATTTCTTTTATGGAAACAAAGTTCAGCTTTCATAACATCAAACGTAAAATTTATTTATTTTTTTTTTAGTATAAAAAATTATTGTCAGATCGTACTCACAGTGTCGGTATACTCTTAAAGTTTGCTATAAAAGTACATTCGATCATCGGGGCGCGCGTTTTTTTTTCTACGCTCTTTAACTCTGATTATTCTCAAAACTTTACCTATGCGAATCTAATTTAATCCCACGGCAAAGAAGCAATTTTGCGTGATTCCAGCTCGGAATAGCCATGTTCATACAAACATAATGAAATTGTTACTGTGGTAAGAATAATAAACGCGCGATTGAAATTAATCGTTATGAGACATCCACAATACAAAAGCATTTAAGGAGAATCGTTCGGTATTAGTGGAACGATGCCGCCGGCGAAGTTCAGATGCGCGTCTTTCGAATCACGACTATTAGATACGCTTGTGACGGTGGAATACATTAGAAGTCGGTAATTGTGTTGTGTACTTCTGTAATTGGAAGGACCGAAAGCACTCGGAAACGGCGTCTGCACACAGCGAAAAGTACACGATAGCTATCCGCAACCCACACTTTCATCACAGTTAAATAGTAGTTATTCGTTGAGTAATTACGGCAATGTATTTACGGCATGAAATGCAATATGAAACGCGTCCGCGCCCGAATCGATATCGCGTGTCGCGATCCTGCGAAAGCGAGCCCACGCTAACTAGTTGTGTGGGGTATTTGATTGTATTATATCATCACTTTATATTTTTGATTATAATTGAATCGAAACAATCCAAATTGCTTTGAGGATGCTATTCCTCACGATCAATTTCTATTCGCGAATTTAAAAATACAATATAATAATTTTGCTCCCGCTCATCATTTACGGACAGGGAAATATCGTCAACTTCTCGAACACGCACGTCCCCGATCAGAGATATTCAATTCGTTATTAATTTGCGGGCACTTTTTAATCGTGCCACGTTTGATTGTAATCAAGTATTATGATTTTAAAGTCAGAACTGTTGATACTTTGAGGGTGATTGTGTACCGTATTTGAGTTGGATTGTTGTAGTTGGGCTAATAGATTCAGGATACAATCCGATTGGATGATTAGTTCAAGCTAATCAAATATCTTTCACATCGGACTCCAGATCCGGCCAGACTTTACGAGATCAACATATCCACGACGCTAATCTCGTGAATCATTTTACCATGAATAATGCTGATTAATGGTGATGACTGCTGGCGATCAGATTAGAATTTCGATTTGCCCTTATCTAAACAGCTTTTACTAACAATTAGTAGTTTTTGTCGGTGAAATTAACTTCCACGGTATTCGCTCTCGTTGTCGTAAAAGGTAGCTCCGAAGGCTTTCTGCTCCGCACACTAACGTCCAGTCGCCAATTTCAAATCCAATCGATTTTCCGTTGGTTATCAATTCATAACCACGAAATCGATGAGCAAAAACCGCTGCCGGTGACTAGATATCCAGTCTCTCAGGAACCTGCGAAATTCACTAATTATTATTCAATCACTCTTAATTGTTGTTTATTAACACACATAGCTTATTTAGTTCAGTTCATTCTCTCGACATTGGCAAAAACTATCTTTAGACTTTCAAACTAGGTCGGAAAATTTTCACCCCACATCCGACAGAAAAAAGAAAAAAAAAAAACAATTGAGAATCTCAACTTATATAATTTGTCGTGTTTTTATTGTTAGAGAAAAAAATAAATTTGAATTATATGGATATCCGAAATTAGAATTTAACAGAGACTATCCGTAACAGAGATTTAGCGGAGGTACGACCGCAGATTTATGACCATCAATTGTGAAAATCCTACAGAACGATTCACCGGCATTTGACAATGTTTCTCCATAAGTTTACATAAACGTACAGTTTGCAGATGACTGTGTCCCCTTATCGGCGGGGCTTGTCTTAGTCCAACGGCCGTAAATATCACGTAACCACGGATCGGCCCGTGGAGTTATCTCGCGAGCCTGTTAATCACGAATGGTTGCAATCGACCTGTGCACTGTAGAAGTTCAATGGACAATCACATTGTATGCATTGCTGCGAACTCGGAACAGTGGCGGGGAGGACGCGCGAGGACGCGAAAAGCCGTTGCACTTTCGACCTCCGCGAACTGCGCGCCGTTCAAATTACTCCTGCCTATTTGCTATTGAGCACAAAATGAAACTAATACCAGTCCGCGCGATGTGTAGTTTCATTGATGCGATACGAATTACAGGGGATTCAGAGCCGCACTGCGTCTTTCAATACTTATCACTTTTACGATCCCCTAGTTGATTCACGAGCAGCGTTCTTCTATTTTTTTTATTTTTTTGCCCGTTTGGCTTTTGACTTTTACTTTTTCTGGCCCTTTTTGTTTGTTCCAACTCTATTCCTAGCCTTTCATTGTATCGTCGAGCATTTTGCTCGATTAAAGCACAATTTGAAAATACGTGGCAAAAATTGCGGTGTCGAAACAAACAGAGCACCGCGCACACACCGTGAGAATTCACGCGTGGCGCGCACAATTTTTTTCCCGTCGCCTCCGCACCGAGAGTGTGAAAGCCAGACTGATTTAATTAGTGTTATTTAACGCCCGGATGAGTTCATCATTGTCGCGGGACAGAAAATAATACCGATTACACATTTCCGCGAGGAATTCGATCAATTATTCTGAGCCGATTGATTGATTCCTGCAGAGTACACAGAACAGGTTTTGGTTTTACCTTTTCAGCTTGAATTTTTCAATAGTATTTTTTTTGTGTTTTAATTCAGGTCGACAAACAATGCATTTTCGAATTGAATTCTCTTGGATGAAGAAAAAAAAATTTTTTTTTTCGACACGCACAAACACGTTGGATTTGTTGGCGTTGGCGATTGTTTTATTATTTTTTATTGCCGGGGCTAATATCGCAATTATAAAAGCACGGTCGAACGGAGAGTATAATTTTGCGGTTCCGTTCGTGAGGCCGTTGCGATCAATTTGAGCGTGATCATGATCGTGTACAATATTTTTCGAGAACTATTCCGGAAATTCACTCCGCGGTATTTATGCCGATGCCCAAGTACCTTACGGCATATGCAATCTTTCATGCACTCTCGGATGGATCAGTATTACTGCGAATAAAATGGCCGATGAAATTTATCGCTATCAAAATAAGCTCGAACGAATAACCCCGGCCCTCTCTGACGCATTTTATGACTGACGCGACTTGGAAGATTTTCATGCATTTTCTTTCTCGGTTTCATTTCTATAATAGAGTTTTTTCATTAAAATTACGATCGGCATGATAAGGAAATCGGTTTGATCAACGTGAACAAAATGCTCGATGATATCGCAGAGGGAGAGAAAGAGAAAGGGAAACAGAGACGGAGCGATATTTTTGATTCCGTTGTTTGCCATCGGTACTGCTTTGAACGAGAATTTTAGGATAGAATTGAAGGTACGTCTGATGAAGCAATCGAATAAATTTGAATTCGTTTGTTTTTTCGGTTTCAGATGCAGAGGGCGGTCATTTTGCTCTGTTGGCTGCCGCTTCTCAACCTTTGCCACGCCGTCAATCCAGGTAAACAACTAACTCTCTTAACATGCATGAATTGTTCGTCCAGAAAAATTTATTCGTACAAAATAACTCGGGAACATTTTCTCTTCAATCGCTGCGGAATTGAGTGTTCCAGATTTTTAAGATCAAAACACACAAATGCGCGATAAAAAAAGGAAAAATGAAAACGAACGGAATTCCGTTGCGTGACACGTTTGTTTATGAAAAACAATTACCACTCGCTTCGGTACTTTGGAATTCATCGGCGAGAACACGTTTTCCGTTGAAATTCTATTCAGAGCTAATTTGATTTGTTTGGTTCGATTAATTGATAATGTTTTGTATGCAATGTTTTGTTAATTCGTATGCAATTAGTGGGGGCTTTCCATGAATAGTCAAAATTCGATACATTGTGTTTTAATCTCCGTTGGTATTTGCGGTTGCAAAAATAAACGCCCGTAAGTCATATAAAAAGCCGAATGAAAACGGGGTGACGGATAGTGCTAGTTGGGCTCTCCGAATGGATCACGCGTGGAGATTATGTTGACGTACGCTCAAACTTTATTATACTTCGTTATCGCACGATATATAATTCGGCAGCTGGTATAAATCGGGCGCTAATCTGGAAACACAGATGTCTATCTTTCGACGTGATTCGTGTGCGCTTTCAAACGCGAATATAACTATTGCCACTCGCGTAATTGGTTAAATACATTTTGACAATGAGCAAAACACGAATGTTCCTCATCTTTTCGTCGGGGACCGCTATTATCCAACTGATGACCGGTTTTGAAACTCGTATCACGTATCGATTATCCGAAATTGGATTAAAAATGAACGCACAGTGATATCGATCGATCCGTTTTGTTTTTGAAAAGTAGAATCCAGTTCTATTATTCAGCAACAATTTCGCAAATGAAATTAATCAGTTTCATTTGGTTGCTCATAAATAAATTGAAGTTGAGTTAAAAACTGATTGACGAAGATTGAATGGGAGCGTCAAATGATCAGCACAACTAATTTTTATTGATTCCATTCACTTTATTAACTCGGCTTGTCAATTTAAATTTTATATTCTTACATGGTATAACGAATCAAATTGTATTTCAGCGATTGCATTAATTAATCTCCAAATTGTAAATGGATTACACGTTGGTTTTTGAACAAAGTATATCGAATTTTATTACACTAATGCATTAATTGGATATTGTATTCGATTCGGTGTATTAACTATAGTGCAATGTAGTGAAACGTGATAATAACGGAATGTTGCGAAATACGATTCAATCCTGATAAATAATTCATGTTTTGAGGAATTTTTTTTTTCACTTAGCCGCAATGTATAATTTATGAGCCACATAATATATTTCATAAGATTAATGACACGGTACACCATTGCAACCATGGCTTGCAATAAACATTGTAATCGACTCAACGTTTTATGTGACTTGCAAATTTTTAATTCCACTGTGATTGAAATTTGTTAACCGAATGTTAAAGTTTGTAATAGCGTTACCTATGCTGACGTCGAGTTATTTACAATAATGCCATTAGCTGTAACGACACATTCATTTTACACATTAAGAAGTTCAACGACACTTCGACTTCATAAAATAGCGTGAGGAACTCGAGTTATAATACGAGTACGATGTCACTATACCTATTCAGCGTTACACAACACGATCGGTCTAAAATTTACTTATTGCCTTGCGTTTCAGTAAGTAGTATAAGTCAACGTTCCGGGAAACACAGAATGTTTGACTTTTAGGAGACGTAAAGCACTTTACACCTGGAAACAATTTTGCGCTTGGAAAAATTGAATGAACAAAACAATTGTGCAACACGAAAATAACGTTGGTAACAATTAAAAATTGTTCAATCATGCCTTTTTTCGTTCATTTTTCAATCATGTCCGGTGAATTCACTCGGTTTCCAACGACTACAATCAACTCAAAGAGCGACATCTAATAAAACTGAATAATTGCTCCCGGAGCAAACTCATTTCGCGCGTTTTTGCAAGCAAAGTGAAATTTTCATGCGGCACTTGTAGAATAATACGAAACATTAGAAACCAGCTTTTGTTTTCGTAAAACCCATTACACTTTCATTTTTCAAAAAAAAAAAAAAAAGAAAAAAAGAAAAAAGTGCAATCTCGTGGAATATAGTCAATAGTCGCGACGAACGCGAAAAAGAAACACTGCGCTGCGAAATTTTACCTAAATTGTAAAATGCCGGAATTGAGAAACACAATGCAAAGTGGTACTTAGCGCAATTAATTTTTTTTCACGCGGACGCGTTAAACTTCTTTTGTTTCTCGTTGGCGAGACAATGTTCGGGATGAAAGTAGCTCGGTGATGGATCATTGATAATTTATAAACCATTTTCTAATTTTTTCACCCTACATTGACTCGATCTGGAAAAAATTTTGAACGTTATGAAAGAAACCTCCAAAACCCTTTTCGTCCCGTTTCAATCAAAATTTTTGAATTTCCTTTGAAGATCCTTTGGCTTTGTACTTCATGCTTTGTGCATTTTTTGTAATTCTTCGATTGGTCTTTTCATAATAAACAATTCCACGTGAAATTGTTTTCTGAAAATTCACTACGTCAAGATATTACAAAACTTTTACATATGGGTTTCGAAAACTTTCGAAAAAAAGATAAAAAAGAAGAGAGTTATGAGTGGAATTTTTGTTCATTATATTATCGTCTCAT
Organism: Trissolcus basalis; assembly: GCA_025266255.1. Lineage (NCBI taxonomy): Eukaryota > Metazoa > Arthropoda > Insecta > Hymenoptera > Scelionidae > Trissolcus > Trissolcus basalis. The sequence continues at coordinate 65,285 of JAAMPD010000138.1, forward strand.
ATCACGTAGAATGTTGGTTTTATTTGTCACAGTTTTGTCTTTAACCGTAGTGTGAATTCGATTTATATTTGAACAAATTTAATAACACGAGGCCGAGTAAACTTATACGACGTTACGATCACTTGGCAATCGCGTGGTTGCATTGTGGCGTTAACAGTTGGATTGTTCGACAGCCTTACCTCGTTACCCAACTTGTACGGAAATTTATCTCACTTTCTCCCTCCCGGTTTTAATGGGATCAACAGGCCTGCCAAAGGAAGTCGAACAATCGCTACGAGACCAAATCGATTATAAAGTCGATCTTCAACTTTCGGAACGTACGGTTAGTCCAACTTTTTAGTTTACCGAAGATTTCATTATAAAGTCAAAAAAATTTCGCCGAATACGGTGTTTTAAAGTTCCGTCAAGTTTTGTTTTTTTGCCTTTCTATTTCGACTGTTGATTTTCGTACTCGAAAATTCCAATATTCATTAGCATGAAAAGACGCTGCTATAACCCGGTGATAAAATTGAATTAAACTTTAAAGTCCAGTTGATTCTTCAACACGCGGTGTTTATATATTATTAAATTCGGTAATTGCATTGCAACAATCAATACCAGTATTATGTGGCACTAACCAGCGTTGGATTTACTTACGTACGGCTTCCTTGGCCAAATTTGGACTATTTCCTGCCTGTCGGTATTACACATATAAATGAATGTTACATGATATTACAATCGAATTCAAAACTATGCGCGGCATATTTAACGTTAATTTTTGACCAAACCTGAATTCTCGTTTCCGACTTGAATAAATAACTGCTTTTGAAATAGGGCAATATCCTGATTATAGGTACTCGGGGGAGTCGCAATTAAATTTTCACCTCGGGTTGCCAAGCGTCACTCCTCACCAAAGTGTATCGAAACCTCCATAATGAAAATATGTTTCCCAGAATAACAATAATAATAATAACGAAAAGCTAAAAGGCAGCAGTGCTACCCGCGCAAACTAAGTATGTATATATGAAACTCACCGCAACTTTTCACTTTCACTCTTGATCTCGTCTATGTAGCTATCCATAATATTCTACCTTTCTAACTTTCGAAATGCACTGTATAATTTGCTAAAGCGAAACCATGATTATCATTTAAATTGAAATAACTGATTGAATTTGAGGTCAGCGAAGTAACTTGCACTTATAACAAGTTCTTAAATTATCGAATATTTCATGCAATCACCGTAATTTGTGTCCGACCACAAAATATATTCATGAAATTCAAAAATGAATTGAAATTCAGGAGGGGGGAGAGGGGGAGAGGAAGAAAAAAAATTCATCCAGTTAAATTTCAGTTCGTTAATTAATTCAACTTTATTCGACCGTTGGCTCAATTTATGAACTTAGTTCTGATGAATACACGTTGTTGGTTTTGGTGAATATGGTGTTTTTGCATATGTTTTGTTTTTTGCAGCCATCAAAGACATGTTGGCGGACCAAATTACAATTAGTGCGTAGTTTAAACGGTAAACTCAACGCAACGTAATTAACTCAAAGACAGCGTCTCTTTCTACCTGAGTGGCACTGTTCTTAGTTGTAGGCGAGTGTGCGGTTTTCCTGTACAGTTCTGATGTCTGCTCAAAAGCAGCGGGATAAGCTATTATTCGGCAGGATAGGTAGCAAACAACTAATATAACAAGATGCGCCACGCTTACGTAATGAGTTGGCAAAGTCCAACGTCAAGTCGACGCCGATGGAAATTTATCGCCCGCCGTAGTGGTATGTGTAGGCCACTTCAAACGTGACCGCAAGTAGTGCTCGAGAACGCTGATGGAATCAAGAACACCGCTGCTCTATACAGAAGTAACGTCACGACGGTTTGATTTCGACTCGTCCCACCTTTCTTGCATGCTAAAAATGTTTACTCGTGGTATCAACCTTGATTCTCCGGCTATACAATGGCTTCTTAAAATTGTTACGTATTTTCCAATTGATCTCGTTTCTCAGGAAGCCCGGTGCTCTTCCGGTCGTTTTTATTATTTTTATCTCGGACGGAATTTTTATTTTCGTCCTTTTTTTATATGTGTCTATATAATGCTCGGTTGAAATCGTTTAACTTTTCAAAAGAGTGCAGATGTTGGTTGCTACTTGAAATTGGCAACTCCAGTCACAGCTGACTACTCTGTTTCTCACGAGATAAGAAAAGGGAGTAATAACCAGAATTTTGGTGTTACGCCAGATTTATTGTCACGCTTACCTCGACCTGCTGACGTGAGAAGAACTGCAATGAAGCATAACCAAATGTCTCTCGTCGGGCAAGACACGTCAACTGTGACGTCATCCGGCCCCCGAAAATATATCTCGTTGCAAAATTTGGTAGTCCGTGGAAACCACTTTTACAAGCGCAACCGCAGTCTGCATTTTTTAACGATTCCGTAGCCGCCGCGATCGTTAATAAAATTGACGTCTACAAATAACACCGCTCTTTGTTACTGCTGAGAGGTTTTTCTCCTAATTCGAAACAACTGGAGCGGAGTTCTCGAGTGCGCAGTGGTAAAACAAATCTAATCTGGTTGCATTGCTCGGCCTCGCAACGAATTATGTACGAAGATGTTCATGAATAAACGATTTTATTTCGTAAGAATTCAATACGAGTTTCCTATTAAAAGTTTCTCAGCTTGCACTTGTACATGGATCATTTGTTGTGCATCGTAAAATGTACATTTCGCAGTACAGCATTTTACTATTTCTCAACTAACCTTGTTTTATAAAGAAAACATTCCCACTTTCCAATCAGACGTACTGGAATGTTGTTTTCAAGATAACTTTGAAATAACATCCTGTGCAATTTTTAACTGAGTAAACACTGATAATACAATTTTTTATCGCATTTAAATTCTCAAACTTTTGAACTCGAATTTGAGTTGTCCTGATAGGGGCCTGATTAGGTAACTTCTTTCCAGCCAGATCTAGACCGGGTAATATTTTAACAGTGCAACTTTCTCAAAAAAATTTTGAAATCTCAATTTAATATTCACGTGAATAAAATTTGAACGTGAAATTAATAAATACATTAAACTGGTAGTTGATTAAAATTTTAAATGAAAAAAAAAAAACATATTTTATTAACATTGTCGAATAATCGATAATTAACAAGTTCTGAATTCATAACTAATATTATATAATATGTACGTTCTAAAATGTTATTATTCATAATTGATTTGGACTTTTGTGATGCAGGTAATAATGGGAAATTATAGAGTTACTAATTTGTATTTTTTTGGTCGGGACATAATGAAATACATTTGAACCGTGGAATCCAGTCGGGTCTCCTCATTGAGCTTTGATCTGTAGAACTTAAATCAGTTCCCCTGAACTCGACGGGATTCACATCAGGTAGTAGGGTTGTCCACGTCAAATTTCTACTGATGGAATTCAATTCCATCACCATGTTGATTTCAATTTTAGTTCAGAGAATGTGAACGTCTGTATTGAAACTTGAAATCACGCACCATGAAACTATGATTATCGGCAGTTTGTACATTGTTCGCGCCCTCGATTGATTAGACAGCATGTAACATTTTTTGATATAGGTTTTGAAACTTACTTTTCGTTACAGTTTATATATTCACCCAAAGAGCAAATGAGGGAAAACTAAAATCTTTTGAAATAAATTGCCACGCTGACGTTCTTCATCACAGCGTTTTCATGATAAAGTTAGAAACAATTAAAATTTTACTCTGAATATTGAATTACGTTGTAATAATTAATTAAATGTTAATAATTTATTAAATTTACAAAGTGTTTGTAACAGTGGAAAATGAAACGACCCTTTAAAACGACGCAAGTAATTAAATTTAAAAAGTCTAAAAGAAATAAAACAAATGTGAAAAAAATGTTTAAAAAATGTAAAAAATTCAAACACCCGACAGGTTGTGAAGTGTATATTGACTTATCTTGAGGTATGATTTTGGAAAAAAAAATAGGCCGACACCTGCTGGCAAAGCTTCATATTTTAATGATTAATGAACAATGTCATTCCGTGCCGATGATAAATATGAGTAAAGAAGGCAACGATACGATGTTTCAGCAACCCTCGTTACTTTTTTCCTTCGGTCGCTTTCAACTCGTATTATTCTTCAGTTCCGGAGCGTTTTTCACAGGCAACTTCAACGAAACAAGAAATACATTTTGACTTTCAAATTTTGCGTATCCGGTGTATTGATTTATGAACTATTCACGGAATTCCATGATACAAGTCATTTTTCTTGTTCGATTTGACGATTCACTGTTGTGGAATTTCGCATTTATTAAAATCCGTTTCGACGAGGGTTTTTCATACCCAACGCGAACTTGAATGGCTTGCCAAGAAAAATGATTTTTACGTCTCACAAACAGTCGTTCTCATTTCATTACCACGCATTGAATTATTGCGAGGTTGTGATAGTGTGCTTACTTAATTCGGGAGTTCAGAGTTAATCAAAGCTGAAACGTGTTTCAAAGTTTGGAATTAACAAAGTTAAGTCTGACTGTTCCGAACTTTTATTCAGATTTTGTATTAGAAATCTATGATACTCTCAAACTGAGATGCAACTTAATTTAACGTAACCTCCAACTTTTAAGATGAAACTCATTTATTGCAGGATGCGACTTCTTTTTTTTTGATCTCGCCGGAATTGACATTTTTTTCTATTTCCAATGAATATTGTCGAATGTTTTTTTTTCACCATTAATAAGAATTTTTCGTTTGAGTTCAATTTAATTTAAAATTCTTTTACCAGGAGGTAACATAACCTGATGTTTTCATTAATAATAACATATTTAATTATTTATTAATTCTTTTTTATACTTGAATAAATATGAATAAAATATTTATCAACAAAATTTGATTCATAACGTTAATACAATTTTCAGCAATGTAACTGAACGTTAGAATCATAAAATGAAAAAACATTTTCTCGAGTGTACGCAAAACATATAGCTAGCCTCATTTTACAGTTTATTACCCGAAATTAATTTAATAGTTAAAACTATAATTTATTTGAGGATCAAAAAGACAAAGGTATTTTTTAGGGGGTTTTCGCCAGATAACGGTACTCAGTAATATCGAAATTATAATGCACGAGGTGGAATCGGATTAAAGTGCATAAAACGAACCGACAGCCATTTTTTAAAAAAAGTATTAAATTCACGTGGAGAAGTTAGGAGTCAATAAGTTTTATTCTTTAACCTTTTGAAAAATTACTCAGTTTATCTATAAGTCCATTTTTTATTCTTAGAATTTTTGTCGAAGGTTTTTTTTTCGTTGAACTGTATTTTTTTTTAATTCAATTAAATATTTATTTATTTTTTTTAGTTCCATAACCTACAAGACATACGAAATTGTCACTATAATAACTGAAACTTGTCAGAACAAATTTAATAATTTTTTTTCGTACTTTAATTTCATTTATTTAAGCTGCCGCCCTTGTGTACTATATTCCATACATCGTTCACTACTTTGCCTGATTTGTAAGTTGCATCTCCTGTCACCACTATAACCACTAAATTTGTCTCTATCGCAACTGCGTTTTATATCACTCAAAACGTCCGTTATCCATTACAATATCTTCCTGTCAACCACATGACAATTTTTGTTAAAACGCTAAAAGGACAAATTCATCGACTTTTTTTTAATCCGCGACTTTTGTTTAACGTGTAGGTTTTCTCTTGAAATATCCAAACTTGCAAACTTCAAAGGTAAAATTGTAGGGTGTTTAGTTGGATAAAGTTTTAGATATCGATGAACTCTGATAAATCAATGTTTCAGTCACCACAGAGAATTCGGCAGAATGAAGAACAGAGTGTTCGACGGGCGGTAAAAAAAATTGCGCTTCTCAATTAATCCGTGTGCATCGATTCGGCAAAATCATATTCGAAGTTTTGTGGTTCGCTCGACACAGTGGCGTAAAATTTGATTTCACTCTCACGTTATATTCTTTACTTCTGTGCGCACTTCTCTGCCATTTTTCATCTAGTCTGTATATTTCTCATTTTGATTTTTTCCAATTTTGCATCTCGCAATAACAAGTTGCCCTGCCATCTTTTATTTATCAAATTATTATGCAACCAGGTCAAAAGAGAGTTCGACAAATCACAGCTCGTTTTGTCATTATCAATTTGCAATGTGCAACAAATTTTCAGCAAGGTGATTTACAAATGACGAAGCTGCTCATTGACAATTTGTCATGCGATATTAACAAATAACAAAATTTATGTAAAATGCCCGATGGGTATTCATACTATTTTTCAACGCAAAGTTTTTCACTGAGAATCATTTCCGCGTAATTTTCGGGATATTAAGAATAATGCACGAGTCAATTAGTCCAGTCATGGCGAAAGTACGAGTGCATAACAGCATCAAACTTGAAACTATGATGGTCTCAGTTATGTAACGGCGCATACTGTTGTCCACTCTGAACTGGTTAGCTGATAATTTTCCCTGTAACGAGTTTAATATGACTCCTTGAAGTGTTGCCATTGTTTTCCAGTTGTTTTAAATTTTGTCATCATTTTGCTGATCCAATTTGTAAAGCAAATTGAACATTGTCGTCAGCCCATCATTTACTTCTAATCTTCGTCCGTCCCAAAAGGAAACCCCACCGCGTCTGTGAAACAAACATGCAAATAATCTGGTATGCATATTTAGTTAAAATTTTGGACGGACAAAATGGAACAAAATTTTGGACTTGAAAGTAAAATCCGGATAATCGAATAGGTGCGGAGATTTGATCAAAACTCGTTTGTGTAATGTAATAACAATGATACGTTTTGGAGTCAATTGCAATAAGGGTTAATTCGTTGGACCAGAAACATCACCGAATGTCTTGGTGTAAGGAGCGTGGGAAATATGCAAGTGTATTAGTGTAACCACTTGTAAGGGTTTAACGGACAGGTACTGTTATTTGTTTGTGTTCCGTTGGATAGTTTTGGAACAGCGCAGAATCTGATTTACCAAGCTTAACTTATACATGAGACAATATTATTATTATCGAGTATAGCACTCAATTTGCTGTATCCTTCATGCAGTTCCCGTGGAATAAATTATTACTAAAAATTATTAATTACTAAAAATGAAAAGCAATTTAATTGAAGATAAATTAATTGTGATAGATGTTCGTAATCAGGGAACAAAAAATTAATCAACAAATAACATGAAAAAAAATGCACGGAACAATATTTCTTATTAGTTTTATATTTTCTATCAAAATTGTTTGAATGTACAATTGATATGGTTTCTGTATCCGTACGATTTGAACTAAAAAAAAACATAACAGGTAAAAACGATTTGTTGCAAACAAAGCTTCGAATTTATGACTGCTGTTATTTGCGTAGCTTAAACAATTCATCCCCTTTTTTTTATAAAATGTTCAGTTGGATCTATTTTCTGTTGTTGAGTAATGAAAAAAAGTGCATGCAACTTTTTAGTTCATTCGGGAAACAATTTTTAAAATGATTTAAAAAGAACAAAATGTATATCTTTTTGTAGCAATGCGATAGCGTTCGTTTATAGATTGTGAATGTATTATTAAAAATATTTTGCAAACAAATGTGTATGGAAAGTAACGTCAATAGCAATTTTATGAAATACAATTTCTCAAATATGTTTAATATTACCGACATCGATGGGTGGTCATACATCAGCGGCTATATTACCACAAAAGCATGCTCGTCGCAATCATTGAACACATTGTCTGCAATGCGAATATTTTATACAACTGATATTTGTGCATATTCGTATTAATGATCCAATTATTACGATTTATCTTCGATTAACATTGTTCGACTGGCATCGATCATTTAGCCATTACAAGGTCGTTTAAATGCTATGCACCGGACATTCCACTAACGTAGATTTTCATTGTAAATGCCAGTATCACAGAGATAACAGTCGAATTGTACACTTCGCCTATTATGATCCGATTCGGTTTGTAGCAAAGCTGACTATTTATGTTGTTACGGTAATGCATGCATTGCGCATCCTACGTCGCGGGCTTACGCAGCGTGTTAATTACCACTCGCCCGTTACGCGTAATAAATTAATATTTCAATTACGATCTCGTAAATGGGACGCGTCGGAAGTTACAAGTTGTCTGTCCGTTATTACACGCTGCACAACCGGCCTAATGGTCGCTTTTTGAATTTACCGCGCCAGCTATAATCATGTCGCCGATGAATTAAACTTCAACGCCCGATGTTTTTATCCCTCGCGTGAATTTTCATTTAAATTTCATTCCCCAATGTTTAGGACAAGTTGGAAAGATAAAATCGAGACGGTCAGTTGGGTTATCTAGTCCAGTTAGAAAGCGCGCACGACGGGACACACAGGGATCAGTCGTGAAAACTTTGTTCGTTGCAACTAAGATTGACCCAAATTCGCGCTTTTGAATCATCCGGTTTAACAAAATTTTGTTACTTTTGGCGAAATTGACTCGAGCTTTTCTAAAACGCCACATACGGTCAATTGAATTTAGAAATGTTACGGAGAATTTAATTAACGTGCGACAAACCTTATCACAGTGATATCGCGGACAGAATCCATTTGTAATTAAATTTTTCATACGATGTAAATTTGTTTTTTTTTTACAACTCTCTCGATGTCATCGAAGTTATTCACTCCGGCCTCTCGCTAAAAGTAAACGTATCAAAATATGTATCATAACTATAAAACAACGTTGCACAGAACAAAACAGTCACTGGTTTTTGTCCGGCGTGATGATGCGTAAAAAATCTGTTATGTGAATATTCGAACACAAAGTGGCTGCGTGAGTATTCCATAGCAAAATGAAAGCGCTTGTCCAGTTATGTTACATGTTGCAGTGGTTAGAAGCGCGTACATTTTTTACATACTTGCGGTCAAGCCCGTTTCCCCATTTTTACTTCCATCGTCATTTTCGCGTAACGCCTGCTACTCTCACGACCAAAGTTTTGCTCGAGCTGCATCAAGATCGATACAGCTTACAGTACACGGTTCACTTGCAAGTACAACCACCGATGTGTTTTTCTTTAATTGGTTCGCTCGTCCGATAAATATTTATTCTTACGGATAACATCATGCATTTTCTGTGTGAACTATTTTGTATAAAAAAACAAATTTAGTACCGCGAGCTTATTTTAATTTCAGGTCCTTTATTTATTTATTTTTATTCCAATATGATGAATTTGCTGAAGCAATATATTTTATATTTCGTTCTGTAAATTTATCATTCTTAGATAGTCTGAAAAATGTTTCTCCAGAATGTCTTTGTCAGCGTAAAGGATTGATAATGTGTTTGACTATGAATAAATTGAAAATTAATAGGCATGAAACTATTTAGGCTTTGGGATCTTTGAAGTCTCAGAAGTACTGACGAAAAAAAGCCATAATGACATCGTTCATGAAACTTATTCAGTTGACGATGAAATCAATGAAAGTTCCGGGAGAAATATCTGTTTACAAAAGCATTAGAAAAATATCGCGATTTTCAATCTTCAGAATCAATTCTTTTTTTTATCGTTTCGCGAATATAAGAGCCATTTTAGATGGAAAAATGCAATTCCACAATTTTATTTGGCTTCATATATCAGTGCCAGCATTTTTCACGATCCAAGGATATCCTGCTTAATCGTTTCTCAATATTTTATACCATTTGCGAACATTCGGAAAGTCAAATGCGATATCAATTTGATTATTTAACCACAGAAGTATCTGATATGAATGAGACTTCATCTCCAACTAAAATTCTGGAATTCTGACAATCGCTGACGGATCATGACACGAATTATGAGTAAGACCAGATTTTCGATAATTATGACATTTAGAGTAAATGTGATAAGACAAAATTTAGTACAATTGTTTTTAAAATTGTAATATTTTTTTCGGGTGGGACATACAACTTAAAAAATATTAAGAACTTTTTGTAATTTTTAATTACAAATTTTTTAAATATTTTACTATTTCTAAGCCGAGATATGATATTTAAAAGTTGGGAAATTAAATATCTCGAATTCGAATTTGTTAAACATTTTCATATTTTGACAAATTGTTTATGACGATCAAAAATACACTTGGTTAAATTTCAAACAAATTTTGACTTTCCAAAAAAAAAAAACAATTTTAACCTGCAAATTTGCATAAAATAATTTTGTTAGTAGTATTGAGTAATTTCTTATATAGACAGACATTAAAAATATATTATAGAATTAGTAATGAAAATTATTATAATTAATTATTATTCGAAATATATACAATTTTGACTGCACTGTATGTCACAACTGTTAAATGTTTTTTTAGAGAATAAATAAGCAGGTATTTAAATATTTTTTACAATTCGAAAAGTAACATCTTGCCTTGATAATAAATCATCTGCGAAGTAGTTCGCACAAGATTGCCAAATTTCGACAGCATGTCAAAATATTCGACGCAGGAGAACCGCGAGAAAGTCAATATAATGACTTGTGCGAAGCTGTTTGGACAAATTATATTGGAGAAAATATCACAGCACTTGGCTCACTCTCTTTGCAGTAAATTCTTCGCTCGACTCACTCGACTCTTCTATTCCTTTACCTTTCCTTGCCCTTCTCTCGCATGCTGTCTATCTTTTGCGCCTTTTTTTCCTCGCTCTCGCTTTCTTGAGTTAGTTTTTTACGCCGCTCTTGTCTTTGCGTTTCTGCTTTTAGCAGAAGCGTTTCTGTGTCAACGAAGTAATCAAGTGATCCAAGAACAAGAGCGACTGAGAGTACTGTACAGCCGGCATAAGTCCGCGGAAGTATTGGTTCGTGAGTGTTTCGTCAGAGCGCGGACGAATCTTGCAATAAGATGCCTTAAATCTTGAGATATACTTTTTTTTCCTACAACTTTTGACACTCCGTGTGACAAACTTCCCGCGCGGCCTAGCAAAGTCAACGCTGCGAGATTACGCGCCAAAGTGATTTCTCGTGTCCCGAATCATCCTTTTTATTCTCGATCAAAGATCGAGATGAGAAAAATCTTCCGACATTTGACGCTTGCTGAGACGTTCGCAATTTTTTCCCTTCCCTTTGTCGAAATACGATGGAACTTGTTTCCTTCGTTTGATCGACAAATATTCACAAAATATGAAAAACTTGTCCGTCCTTTCTTTATTGTTTCTTTTTTTTTTGTTTATTTACAAAAACAGAAACAATATGTTGGACAAAACTTTCTGACGTACTTGGTAATAACGTCGAAATAATCGCCACTTGATTCTCGCAAAACGATTTCCGATGCGAATTCACAACGCGCGTACACATATATATTCTTGCAATGAAATTTCGCTGATGCGCCTCGATTTTCGAGTGTCGTTTTCCAATGCAGAATTAAAGAGTAAGGCACGCTCAAGTGAAACAGCACAAACGTGACCGAACAATCACTTCCTTGAGGCGATCACGTTGAGCCGGACCCTGACAAAGTTGTTAAGCCAAGAAACCGTTGACCTGTGTTTTATAATATTTTTAACATTTTTTTGTCGAACGGTTACAAAGAACATGCTTCTTTCGATATAACAGTTTTAGAACCATTGATTTGGACCTGAATGATTGATACGATTCGATGTAAAATGCAAAAAAGTGGCATTTTACCAACAATTGCAAACAACTGGAATTTATTTTCCAACATGAAATGTGATTATTCATAAAAACAACAACAACAAAAACAAACAACATTCAAACATTTCAAGTAACATTTAAAAAAAATAATATAACTTTTTCCGTGAATCAAAACGTGGTTAAATTGAACATTGTAAACAAAATCAAGACATAATTATATTATCAGAACAAATATCAATGCGAAAGCGAGGTTTCACTAACAAATATTATATTAAATGGAATCAAAAAAAAAAAAAAAAAACTACCTAGCTAATATTGTGCCAACGCGAAACTCCTCTCTGTAACCGCAGATCTATTCAAATATAATTTTATTTTACATTTGCATTTGCAAGTTCATCATAATTACAAGGTCAATATTCCTTTTTACCGTGCGATGAAACACTCGTCGAGGATACGTCCGACACATTGGAGCACAATGCAATTAGCACAATGTTTTAAATATCATTTTAAATACAATTTAATTAGGATAAGCATACATTCATAAGGAAGACAAAAAAGTCACCCGACATCGTATTAAGTTTCTTGTTAGCGCTACTATTAATACAATATATTTTGCAGCTGCGTCAACGTTTCTTGTTGTGCATCGTATAATATGATCAGCTGATGTTGAAATCACCACGTCGTACAAAACTTGCATCCCTTTTTTGTTATAGTACTTTATTTCTAATACAAAAGATATCTCATCAGTGATGTATATTTTTTGTATTTCAGCTAACGAAGTTTGATAAATATGTATAAATCATACGAAAAGCCATTTTTTTGTGATCCACAATTAATAATGAAGAGACCCAAATCAATTCGAATTTGCATCCTTTAATGAACAAATTTTAATTTAAAACTTTGTAATTCCGCGGAACAATTTCATTTAGAAATCGTTTCAACTGGCTTGACGTTGAATATTCTAAGCTTGAAATGAGATCTTACGCTGAAACATTTGAAAAAAAAACAAGTCATCAAATGCACGTGGCTTAGCCAACACATTTGCAAAGATGATCCTCAGTTTTCAAATAACTATTTTAATTAACACACCGAATATCAACGGACTTTTTTTTAAGCCAACTGTAGTGTGGACCTCAACAAGTTTGTTCGTACACTTTTTCGCTTTTTTGCGTGCATGCTGAAATCAAGCGCAGATACAATCTAAAACTCTGATACAGAGGTTTCGTGCACTAAATTTGTCATATGTTGCATGCCTGCTGACCGAAATCAATTGGGTATTTTTTTTAATCCCAGTTTGAAATTAAAACCTATTGGCAACACTGTCAGAGTCAAAGCAGCTGTTACCTATTTCGCACCATTTTAACGTGTTGTTTAGTACTGAATGCCAAACGATTTTTTCCTTAATGAGTACAATTTTTACCGTCTGGATTCTTTCGCATTTGATATATTGGGCTCGTTCTAACAACTGCACGTTTTTTCGAATCGTCGAACGTTTCGCAAATTCGTTCACGTAAAATATTTATAAATCCTGACTACAAATTGTTTGTATCACGTCGTTCATGTTTAACGACACTGCTATTAGCAGTAAACTTTATCCAAAGATGAGGTGAAAACATTCCAATTTGTATAAATTTGTTAATATACCTGGTAATGAAAGTTGGGATTAATTTATACGAAAATACAAATTTGTCACGTTAGACGTTCAAGACCGAAAGATCTTATGAAAACTGTATAGGGCCACATTTTCACTTTTCATTTCACCAAAAAGTAATTTCGTCGCTTGGAAATATCATTTTTCTTTTACGGTTACTGCAATATTTCTGGCGGAACAAAAATATACCGGGGCTTGTGAATTATTTTTCGTCCCGCAATGTTTTCCGCGAACACTGAATCCTCGAAGGTATGAAAGATTCATTTACGATTTGCTAAGTTTGCAGTCACGTTTGTCGTGCACGTTTCCCCGCCTGTTTCTGATTTGATTTACCGCGACTTTTAACGCGAATTGATAACCCACCTGGGTAGATCATCTTGCGATGTGTGCGTTATCGCGCCGATTTATCGTCGAATTTAATTGAAAAACAGGAAATTAGTTTTTCAACGAGTCTGCGAAAAATGCACGGAGCAACTGCTCTGATTTATCACCTAGTTAATCATTCATTGTCATATTTCAAACTTTTTGTTTCAATTGTCGAAATATAAAGGCGTAGACCGATGCTGTCAGATGAATAAATTATATTCCACTCTCCTCAACGTCTTAAGAATGCCTGTGCAAAATTATATTGCGTCTCATTAACTCTCGTTGAACTTTATAATTAAAGAAGATTGCACGTTACACGAGTAATGATTATTTATGACCACACTTTTATAAATCGTTGTTGTTTATTTCTCTGTTTCAGGTTGCACCTGCAACGTGTTCAGTAGTTTGTACAGTCCGCAAGGTGGTTCGTTTACGTCCCCAGACTTCCCGAAACGATATCCTCACAATATTGACTGCCTTTTATACACGTTCCTGGGGAAACCTAACGAAATCGTCAAAATCACCTTTGATCATTTTGACGTTGGAAGTCGCCGAAACGCCACAAAGTAAGTTCGAAAATGCATCCCAATGAATTCTAACTTATGCATCATGATGATTGAAAATTAAACTTGTTCGATAGATTGAAAAGATGTCGAAAGAATAATAACCTTAAATAAGTCGACAAAATTGGTATCAAGATTTAATTAGAAGCTCTTTTACTTTGATGTATATTGAGTGCACGAGAAATCAGTTGAAATCTCGACTGAAAATGGATAAAATAAACGAACAAATGAGAGAATTTCATAAAATGAAAATCTTCTTGATTATATTTGTCTCGTGTATGCGAAATTGGAATCATGTTCCAGTAGTATAACATTAATATTGGTCGGGCGCATTTCGTAATTTCAAGTTAAGGAGTGTAGCTTGGTAATTGGTCAGACACAGTGTTCTGTTCTGACAGATGAAGTTTGATGGCGGGATGAAACAATTCTATTTAAGCTTCGTTGTAGTATCGTTATGCAAATATTTTCTTGAGTTAATAGCTAACTACTAAGAAAGCGTTGCACATTGCTTTCTGCACAATTATGGATTCGTCGCTGACAAGATGCAGTTTCTACGCGTGCAACCTCGTGACCTTAGTTTACATTGCTCTCGTGGGCCGACCCTTTCCGTGTTCGGGCTGTTTAGTCGATACTCCAATACGGTGGAATTTGGATAACATGCTCATGCCAATACTCAGATGCTAATTCGCAGATATATTAGTCCTTTTTCGTATATTACATCGCAGTTACCTGCCCTGAGCGTGCTTACAATCATTTGGTTTTCACTTTGTTCAACCATTTGTATGGATTTGCCAAATGTACATTCAATTGGGAAAGCTATAAAATTACAATTCACAACAAGAGGTTTATTACTTTGATTAGAAACTTGTTTTGAAAATAAAATTTGAAATGTTCAATGATTTATATTTCAAATGTTTATTTCCATTTTTGACATAACAATCCTTGTTCATGAATGGACTCATTGGAGCAGAACAAAATTTGATAATATACTCATCAATAAAAGGAGATTCTGCATTTAATACGGAAGATTGACGTATTTCATGTGTATAGACGATCTTTTGCATATCAAGCTTCATGTTCATTTTAGGGTAAAGTATATTTAATCGTAAAAAGTCAAACTGAGCTTTGAAAAAGAATGCATAAAAAGAAATGTGGCTAATACAAAATAAGACTACGAAGATTTTAAAGAGCACTTAGTTACAGCTGCAGTTCATTAAAAGTATATTTCGTAGTTTCATTTTTACTACTTAAATGATCAATTTGGGTAAAATATGCATTTTTTTTAATGATTGAAACATCGTAATTATAACTTTTGGATAAATTACGAAATTCACCCTTACGGAAAATTACTACAAAACTTCAAAAACTACAACCAATTTACTTTAGAAATTCTGTAGTAACTATGAAAATTCTGTAGTAATTTGGTTATAGTTGTTGAAGTTTGTATTAATTTTCCGTAAGGGGCAGTTTCGATGAAAATGAACATTGTAAACAAACATTACATATTACGATATGACATGCAGAATTAATTATTGCTGCGAATGTTATTTTCCTTCTCGTGGTTTTGAATATATATGAAGCAAGATAACAATTCAGGGAAATTAAATAAGTAACGTCACAGGATAATTGAAATAAAATAAATATATTCGAATGTATTTGAAAGCACTTTTTCAACAAATAAACAAAATTTAGTTGAATTATTAAAATAAGACTTCGGTGTTTAGACATTGCATTTTTAATATCGTAATTTTAATTATAAAAACTTTATAATTAAAAACTTTTACAATTGAAAGATATTCTAATTTCGTTACCTCATCATAAATACAGTTACATAAATGATTCGTACCTTTTTTATTTATAATTTATTGAACAATCCATTAGTTGTTTTTTTCAGTGTATATTTTTGTATATGAAAAAAAGAAAGAAATCAATTATTCCAGCGAATTGATAATTTCTTATGAGCTTTTTTTTTAGAAATGCATTCAAGCTCATCTGAAGAATAATAAATTACTCATTATGAAATTTTTTTTTTCATACGATGAAATAATAATCGAAATTAGGATTCAATGTTTACAAAACATCAATAGAAATCTGAAAGGCGTGTTCAGCGGTTACGTTCGTTTATTACAAACGGCTGTCTCTTAAAGTTTCGCGACTCATTTTTCGCGATTCTTATCTAAATTGAATTTCAAATGAAAGGACTCGGCTCGGCACTCCCGTGAAATATTAAGCGTCTGGGCGGCCAAAGAGCAAAATGGACGTCGTCTCGTTTATTTTACTTTACGAAATTAACAGTCCGATCCAATGCCAAGTTTCAGTTTGTATCACACGCGTAACGTTCTATGAAGTGTATGCTAAACGTTTCGTCACGTCGGTTTGTTTACATTCTCCATACCGTAAAAATGTTGGTTCACGTGAATTTTCAAAGGAAAAATATCTTTTAATTTTTACCGAATGGTCAACGGTTAAAAGCATCTCCGATATTTCACCATTTGCAACTTTGAAACAAGTTCAAAAAAGTTGGCCTCACATTGAAAGGGTAATGGCGAAATGTTTCGAATTTTCATCTTAACAAATCCCAACTCTACTTTTCGAAGGTTAATTTTTGCCGAAAGTTTTTCTTTTTCAAATAACTTGTGGAGTTGTTCATTTCAAACTTACGAAAAAATAATTAATAAAAATACACTCGCTCTTGACTTAATGGAAGACTTATTCTAAAGCCAGAAATCAACTGCAATTGATTTTTTTACATTTTTACCTTAATGCAAACAAATGTGACATGTCCTGCCATCCATCAAGCCAATCCTGGCAATCACACGAGAGATTCTTGTTTGAGTAGAATAAAAGTTAATCTAATGATAAAACGTGACAATCTAAAAAAGCATTAGTCCTAAGCTCATTATCAATTCATCAATTCGAGGTGAACATTCCGACGAGCAGGTTGTACACGTAAGCAGGCATTAACTTTTTGATTTTGAAGGGATGAATTCGTTCTTTTTATTTGACAAGGGTACGAGATTAAAATATTAAATGATATGGTGAAAAGTGCGGCAAAGCAAATGGCGTTGAATTCGCATGCAAAAATGATTTGACGTGCCCTTTTCAAAGCCCCAAAGATGTCAGAGTATGTTTGAGAGAAAATAATAGCGCGTGGCACTCAGATAAACGACATCCATACAAAGTCGTGTATCATACAGCTGTCACTCGGTTTGAAATATATGTTCTTCTAGCATAAACAAACTGAGCATAATTTGACCTTTTTATTCAAAAACGTATAGTGCTCTGAATGTTATCACATAATTACAGACAATGTACGTTTTATTATATTTAATTTTATTGCAAATTATAAACGCATTTTAGCCAATTATATGTTACGAAATATTCATCATCGCGAAGTAAAAAAAAAAAAAACAGTAGACAAGATTGCTGCATATGTGTGGAGTATGAAAAAAGATGAATTACACATGTTTCATATTCGTTTTACATACTGACGTAGGGCGACGTGTATATGTTTGTACGTTTGTGATAACGTGGTATGTCTTGAATAAACATACACGTATTACTGCATCAATTTTCAGTTGACGCCATGTTTTTTTGCGATAAGACGAATAAATTTGAATAATTATAAATTACACGTGTTGTACTTTTTATTTGCACTAGCGCTTTTAGTGGAAACAGAAAAAGGACTCTTGAATGTACGTTTTATCTCGGGAAAGCATGCGATATTACAATCAACATTTTATAGCAATAACTTTTACTCTCCCGACATTGAAAAACGAGAACCAAAATTTTTTCATTTATAAAATACTCAAAAACTTTGGCTTCTTATTGTTTTTCTTTTCCGTTTTTTTGAAACAACAAAAATCGTTATTTTGGTTCGCAATTGTTCCCAATTTTAGGGTCATTGAAACCAGAAGATTGTATGAATTATGCGAAGAAAAAAATAGGGTGGACTTTTGTTACTTGCATTTACAATTAATCATAAAAGTGATTAAAACAAATGGAACTGCAAAATTAGGAGAAAATGATTGTGAAAATTATGTGTGCAGAGGTGTGGACGTTGAAAGGCAAAAATGACACTATTCGTGATCTAGTGCTGATAGCTTAATGCACATAATTAGCGGCTTTGATTAATGTAGGAGTGAAGCGAAACCGTATAGCGTTACAAACTGTGAGTGCCTTTCAACGCTCGGGCAGGAGACACACACAATCCAGTAAGCACCCAAGTAGAAATCAAACTCGGCTACCGTGTTTCAAGATTTGGGCCCCACAAGGCTGCCCATGGATGTGGTTGCCTGATTGGAATCTGGCGAGGTTCATGCGTGGCATCCTGATATGGGCTCAAGT
>JAAMPD010000139.1:0-83579 GCA_025266255.1 Trissolcus basalis
TGATTAACAGTTACCTTGAGTCCTCCCTTTAAGTAAAATATATGTAAAAGGAACATAGTAATTTGTGAAGGAAGAAGGTTGAAAATAAACAAATATTTGAAGACTTACTTTCAGTGATATAATTAGAAGTTATTGTAGAAAAAAGATTCAGTCGAGGAATTGCTGTCTTAATTTTATCACAATATATGTGGGAAAACATGAGACCGCGCAGGGAAGCCCCAGTTTTTACTTTCGCAAAGTAACTTTTCACGACACAATATTAAAACTCTAACATTAATTCAAATTTTATTGAATAGAACATTATGCGAATCTTACCCTAGAATGAAACCGATTTAAAAATTCAAATTTTTTTAAATATTCAAAAAAATAAACTCTGATAAAAAAATGCAAACATATAACCATCTATATTTCATTATGTTTTTCTAAACAAATAAAACAAAATAACTCGACAAAACAATAAAATAACCAAACGAACAAAATAGGCTAAATTTTTTCAATTCTTTCAATCTGGTATAGGTTTTGTACGTTTGTTTAAAACGAATTTAAAAATAAAAACAGTGTATTTTGTTCGTTTCGTTATTTTGTTTTTGTTTGTTTAAAATGAATTGAACAAATCTATCCGATTTTGTCAATCACATTTTCATTTTGAATGCGCTCAATTTCAGTTTTCTTTAATTATTTTTAAATTGGCGGTCGGTTTTTTAGTTCATCTAAGGGGTCGGGAGCGTAGATGGCGCTACAAAACGTGTTGCGTGCATACTGTTGAGTTTCAGACCCCTGGTGCACGATACCGAAATTCAATTTCCCTTGCTTGCACACAAGCGTCTGACAAATAATTTCTAACCAATCAACGCCATCCACGATCAAAGTTGTCAGACAGTGATAAAACGTCTGCTGTGATGGCATCCTTTAATGTCATCTCGTTTTTATTTATATTTATATCGTTATGCGCTGTTCTAACAATAGCTGGGTAAGTAAATAATAACATTTTCAACTTGTTTTATTGAAATTTGCTATTCGTATCCGATAATAATTTTTGAACGAGCTAACCTCAAACTTATAAATAACCGTCTTTTTCAACAATTTATCCTTTTAAATTACAGTTTATTTTATTTGAATTACGCCAACTATTCTAAAGATCTAAGGTACTTGTCGAATAAACATTTTCAGACTGTTTGACAATCATTAGTTTTACACGAAAAGTGAATTGTCAGTTGTTGTGTTATGCAAGTTTGTTGTCTTAAGATGATTTTTAACTTTGTAAATTTTATATATATAAACTGTCGTATGTAAACGTTTATAAAATCATTGTACACATTTTATATTTGTTTTATTTGTTTTTCTATGTAAAAAATTTGTCAATAAAATTATATTAATTGTTCAATCTTGTTACCAAGCTATGACGTGTCTTTTTATTAAACAATTATCTCGCTTTTTAATTGAAAAATCAATGCTTTCTATCTATCTAATTAAAAAAATATTATTTTTAGGAGAGACTTCTATTCAATTCTAGGAGTATCCAAAAATGCCAACACAAATCAGATAAAGAAAGCCTACAGGCGATTGGCAAAAGAATTACACCCGGATAAAAACAAAGATGATGAAAACGCTTCAGAAAAGTTTCAGGATTTAGGCGCTGCGTACGAGGTCCTCTCAGATCCTGAGAAAAGGGAACAGTATGACAGATGTGGCGAAGAATGTCTTAAGAAAGATGGAATGATGAACAATGCCGATCCTTTTGCTAGTTTCTTTGGAGATTTTGGTTTTCATTTTGGAGGAGATAATAATCGTCAACAAAATTTAAAGGGATACAACGTTGTTATGGACGTTTTTGTAACTTTAGAAGAACTGTATAGTGGCAATTTCATTGAGGTGTGTATCAAAAAGCTTGAACTTTTTCTATATAATATTGTTAGCATATATTACAATTATTGGTATAAACATATCAAAACGGTTGAAAATGCTTGTTTATGTTTTATTGAAATCAATGTTTGAAATTTTTAGATAACAAGAAACAAGCCAGTTACAAAAGCGGCAAAAGGAACGAGAAAATGTAATTGCAGACAGGAAGTTGTGTCTCGTAACTTGGGCAATGGGCGGTACCAAATGATGCAGATGCAAGTTTGCAATGATTGTCCAAACGTGCAGATAGTCAATGAAGAACGAGTTTTGGAGGTTGAAATTGAACCAGGAATGGTCGATGGACAAACTACGAAGTTCACTGCTGAAGGAGAGCCTCATGTTGATGGCGAGCCTGGAGATTTAATTCTAAAGTAAATATTCGAAAATAAAATACAAAGTATAGTGAATTACAACAATTGTTATTAATACATTTTATTGTCATTTTTATAGGATTCGCACGCAACCACATCCTATTTTTGAGAGAATAGGAGATGATCTTTACACAAATGTGACGATCACTCTACAAGATGCGCTGATCGGATTTAGCATGGAATTAACTCATTTGGACGGGCACAAAGTTTCGATTGTCCGAGATAAAGTTACCAAACATGGTGCTCGTATGAAGAAGAAGGGCGAGGGCATGCCCAATTATGAGAATAACAATTTACATGGCTATTTGTACATTACTTTCAACGTAGCATTCCCCGAAAAAGAATTCTCAGACGAAGAAAAAGAAAGTAAGTCAACACTGCATAGTAAAATAAAAACAACGAAAAATTTTACTTAGAACATCAGTTTTTAATAATGCAATTCATCACTTTTCAGAAATAAAAGAATTGCTTGGCCAGACTTCAATAAACCGAGTATACAACGGACTGCGTGGACAATAAACGGTCAACAATAATTTGATCCGGCCAGTTTCAACGAGTTCGAATACCAAATGCTGAGGTTCATTTATCGAAATTAATTTTTTTTCAACGTTTCTTTGTTACTTACTTTTTGGTAATAGCAAGACTGAGCCTGACATTTAACAACTTAAGCAAACCGAAAAGAAAAGCATGAAATAAGGAATCTGTGAATATTCAGTTAAGTTATTTTATTGAAAGTATGACGTATGAGTGTTGAGAATAGATTTTGCAACGGTTTTTGAATGGCGACGATCTATTTATGTACTTTTTAAGCAATACTCTGACAATTTCCATCTGATTCTGTCAGGCCAAGCGATTTATTAGTCTAATCACTGTGTGATTGCACTGACTTGATTGTATCGAGACATTTTTTAATTGAATTACAATAAAAGGTTTTATAAAACAATCACTGATACATGCAATTTATTCAATTATTTATTTACATTGTTTTACAAACTAATGAAAAAGATAATAAAACCAGGGAGATAAAAGCTGAGTCTGAGTTTAGTTAAAACTAGTGTCATTGGCAATAACTCTTCAAGAAATTTTGATAATAAAACCTCAACTTCAACATCAAACACTTTACATTCACATACAAACTTTAGTATTCTTATTATAAGTGACTCGATTCGACAATAAAATAGTTTTAACTTTGATTAGGTACCGTATATGATGCAGACTTTCATTATTCAAAACTTGGTTCTTATCAGGTACAAAAGTTAAATCTCACACTTTGAAATCATTACACATCTCACGTCGATGGGATTATTTTCTTAAAATGTTATTACATTGTTTTGATTACCATCTCAAGACGGAAATGAAATATTTTACTCATACAAGTCGGCAGCTTAAGAATATGAATAAATGAAGAATAAAGTTTCTTGGCAAACTAGGAACTTTTATGTATTTAAACAATCGATCGGTAACTTTAAAACATATATAAGGGAAGGTGCAATCGAAATATTACAACTACTTGGAGTTTTGATACTTTGCATATTTTTTATGTGAAGAAGCGTATTGTTTAATGTCACAAAAAATTTTTATACTACTTTACATATCAAATCTTCAGTTTTGATTCTCTATGTTTTGCATTTTATTAAAATGAAAAAGACATTTTCTTTCAATGTTACTCTTTTCACACATTCTTTTTGTACAAACTTTCTTTTACGTAGCTTCCATTCCATTTGTACCTCCCCAGCCATGATATGGACATTTCAAATTCGTGTCATAAAATAAAATATTTCATTTTTTTCAACATCAAAGAGTATAGTTACGTATTTTCATTATTTAGTACAACAAAAAATTAACACTTATACGCTTTTCGGCGGAGCATTAGAGAGTGTCCACAACACTTTTTTCAAACCTTTTTTTCAGGTGAAAGAAATGAAGTTATTCAATTGCAAATTGATACCACAGATATACCTGAGCTTTTTAAAAGAAAAACAAAAATAAAAATATTGTCTTTGGTTACAAAAAATATATCTCTTGCAATGAATAGCACCTTATTATAGACACCACAAACTATAAGTACATCATTCTCTTTGACAAATTCTCGTACCTATACTTAACTTTGCTATATCGTATATCGATACAAAAAAAATTGAAGATACAAAAAATACTAACGTAGAATGAATTTTTCACTAGACAATATAAAACGTCACATAAAATAAATTATTTCTCCTGTTAAATAAAATATATTCATTTGAATGTGACATTTTGTATTGTTTACAGGCAGTAACAATAAAGTCGCATATTGAAGTCATTAACGCAGGCACTTGAATTGCCGTAAGCATTGAGCCTACTAACTGAACCCAACACAGTTGGTTTTTTGTTTTTAGCATATCTGACCGTGCCCTCAAAAACGGCCTTGCCAGGCACCGTCTCCAGGGTGATCGTATAGTCGTACCAGACTTTTTTGCTGTCGCCAGCATCAGTGCTCCAGTATTTAGCATCAATCACCTTGTTCAGTTTCAGCTTCGCACACTGAGGGTACTTGATCAACATCCTATTAATCTCGTCCACCAAGAAGTGAACGTTCTTCGTAACCTTTGGATCGGAGAGGGAAACGTTCTCTGAATTGTGACAAGTGCAGTAGTGTTCAGGTATCTCGGCAACCTCACAGGTTCTTGTTTCAGGAACAGGAGAGAACCAGCTGATGCCTCTGGACATGGCCTTCAAGCTGGTGTCCATACTACTGGGATTAAGGATGTCAAAGAGGGTTTCGTGCAGGTCAAATGGTGTTGTCAGTCTGCGTGTATTGTCTTGGAGATTTTTCATGGCTTCAGGGTATTGGTTCTTCCACCAATCAGGAAACGAGAGGAACATAAAAGGAAGACTCTCTTCTAACTTGCCTTGGTAGGTTTGACGAAAACTGCCCCATCTAAAAATCAAATCAAAAATTACATCAATTATTTCAAATAAAGAAAATGTTTGTAAAAACATTTTTCAAACATTTATTTATTTATCGGCAATTCAAAAATTGTCGTACCTGATTCCATGATCGCTCATGAAAATCAAAACGGTGTTTTTCAGTAAACCGTCTGTTTTCAGGTACTGCAAAAATTCACTGTACGCATCGTCTCCAAGCTTCGGGTAATCAAAGAAGTCATGAGTGAGACTAGACTGCCAGAAGAAGGCGAAATAAGGATCGTTTGGAAATCTTGTCGCAACTTTTCGCGTGTAATTTAGAAGATTTGCAAAATTCAAAACGCTGCCCACACAGAGATCCGCGTTTGATCTGTGCGTGTTGCCAATGTTGTTTTCAATCGCAAGGCAATAAGGTCTTAGGTAATAATCCGTCGGTGGTTTCTGAAAACCTGGCTTGAGGTAATTAAAAATTGTCATCTCACAGGCATCTTCACCGAAGATCGTCCTGTAGCCAGCGGAACTGAAATTCTTCCAGATTAAATCGCAACCATCAAAGGCTTTGTCGTGGTCCTTCCAGCATCCATTCTCTACCTCTGCTTCTGAATGGCCGGATAGAACTGCCACGACGTTTGGATAGGTGTTGTAGGCGATCTTGTTGTAACCCAGTAATTCGATGGCATCGAGATCGCGCAGGGCCTGCACAGTCTTTGGCATCTGACGATGGAGGTTCACTCGCGAGACCGAATCCACTCCAACTATCAGCACACTCAACGGTGGATCTTCTGATTTTAACGTTTCTCGAGCTTTGAGGCATCGCTCTTCCACTTCCGGTTTGTACGGTACGAAGGAAAAGTAATCTTGGTAGATAATAACGCTTTTCTGAAATCCAATCAAGTACTGTCCATAACAAAGAAGACATTCCATTAATAAATGATCAAAATATAATAAAATGAAAATAAAATAAAAAGTATAATGAAAACTAAATGATAAATTAAAAATTAAGTTGTAATGAATTGATTACTGAATTTGGAAATCGTGAGATTGAAAACTAAATGATGGTGTTGAAAAAGTGTATACGTACCCATGGTTGTGTTTTTTTGAAACAAGAAACTTGAACGAAATCGACGTCTATGTTAGCACTATCAGAGAAGGAGTTACACGTCTTGTTAAATCTGAAACGATCAAATTAGGTTATTAAATGTGGGTTAACAGTGATATATTTTGTGACTAAAAGCAAACTTACACGACTTCGTTATCTTTATCTTCAACTCTTATAATGGAAGACCAGCAGCACTCGAATTCAGTTTTTTCATCGACATATAATGGCTTCACGTCGTGAAGTATAAAAATTGCAGAATCGTTGGAACCGAAGAGTCTAGGAAGGTACTGCGGATCGCAGGTGATCGTCACGTTCTCCCTGATGAAACGTTGGTTTACATCGGGATCGTCCGGATCCAGATACGTGATTCGGCATCCGCTTGTTTTTATAACATACGCAGGTTTGACTTCAGGCTCTGACGAAATTTCTATGAAAACGTCCTTTTTTACTTCTGTTTCTACATCTGTCACGTCATCTGTAGAAAAGTGAAAGAAATTTATATATTAAATTTGTTTGATTTTATTACATGGAGAAAAAAGTTGTAATAATTTTTATCACAATTTGTATAAGTTTTACCAAACAGTTTCATAATTGGAGGACAGAATCTATTTTTGATAAAAATTACTAAACTGTTTAGTAAAAAGAAAAACACAAAGTTGAATAATTTATATTGAAGGTTTGGTCATTATTATGAAATAGATTTTTAATTTTTACAAAAAAGTTTGATAATTTCTTTTCAAAATGATTTTTGTCCCTTACTTATAAAACTGTTTAGTAAAAATCATACCCATTCTGACAAAAATTATTTAATTTTCTCTCCGTGTAACAAATCTAGAATGAATGGAATAATTTTCATTTTCTTGCCTGACACTCCAGTATTCGTTATAAAGGAAAATTTAAATTGTTCGATATTGACAGTGTTGATCCAGATGACGAGTCCAGATACGCATAACAAAATGATAAACAAAAAACGCTTAGATTGTAATTTCGGCGTCTTCGGAATGTAGGAATTAAATTGCTCGAGTTTCGAATATCTCCAGACATGGTTGTTGTAAAGCGGAATTCTCATTGGATTGATAATATTTTGCTGATCTTCTCCTAGAAATTGTACAAAAATGAAATGACAATACTATTAGTTTGAACAAGATCGATCTATCTATTTTACACATATAAAAAAGTTCTTAAACAATAACTCTCTAATCCAATCTAATATCAATATCAGGTTCTGGATAAAATCATTATTAAATAATCATCATTACGAACATATAAATAAATATGGTATTATTCCTTTTGTATCGAAAAAATTATAGACATTGAACAGAAAAGAATAATTTTCTTCAAAAGTCCATCGAATCAAGTTATATTTATAAGAATGCAAGTGTAGTTTGTAAAACTACAATTAAAAAGTTCTGTGATAAAACAGCCCCAATAGCATAATCTAGATAATATATAGATATTATACAGATAAAAAATATATACGTTTATTATCTATAAATTATCAATATAATATCTAGATTGTTCTATTCGGAAGGTGTAATAAAAATTGCATCAAAAGTGAACGTCGCAGTCCAAGGTTTTTGATAGATTCGATAAATAGAAAAAAACAAAAACATAAGTCGTGACAAATATCTTATTGTTTCACACTCACCTCACGTGAAATAATTTGGTGAAAAGCATTCATTATTTCATCGATGAAATTGTCATCTATTTTTTAATTCCACTAATTTTCCTCCCCACTTCATTTTTTCTAAGTTCCATATTTCTTTTTTATTCATCTAAGTGTTCATTTTTGTATAAAAATAACTCTCAAATTTTACACTGAAACATTTCCAATCTTTTTCATCAAATCAAACTGAAAATCAATTAATGTTGAAATATATTTTGTTATCTTTTTTCCAAGCAATTAATATTTCAAAAAATTTCAAATTTCATTTAAATAAAATGATTAAATAATTTCATTTTAGTAGCTTATTTTTTATATTTCCTTACTTGAAAATTTTGAGAAGTTGCAGTGTAATAACTTGGTGGTGAATTTAATTTTTTTTATAGTTAAAAATTAAGCATTATAGGAAGATAAATATGTTACAACTCGGACTGCGAAATCACTCTATTTGCGTTCTAGGTGTAGCCTATAAGTGCCGGCAACAATTAAATTTCGCTATGGCTATGCGCTGCAGTGCACCGATCGATAAAAGGACGCGCGCGCTTATTGAGACTGACATTTCCCGAGATCAACTAGACAGGACACAGCATCCCGTTTGCGCATATACACAAATTTGACAGGCGCGTATAAATATATGAATTATTTTATCTATATTTTTCAAACTGTAATAAATTTAAACTTTTGCTTTTTTCACATCAATCCATTACCTGTCTAATCTAAAAGTCCCAGAAAAAATTATTTTTGACGTTGATTATATTTTGTAGTGTTCAAATTGACAAAAATTTACATTGAAAAACATATACACGTTAAAGCAGGCTATAAACATTCTGCGTACACGCATTAACAGAGAATATGAATTATGCAACGTTTAATAAAAACTTAATAAAAGATAGAATTTCAACATTATTTCTAAAAATTTCTAAAAAATCTCAAAATCTAATAGATAAAATGCTACAAATTCTCCATTAAAAAACAAAGCAAACTCCACTGAAAAAATGATTAGGCAAACTCCAGCAAAAAAAAGATGTGAGCTATATTCACATTAAAATGAGAGTTGCTTTTGAAACTGTGTTTGAACGTTACAAAAAAAAAAAAAACAAAATATGCCATGTAACTTAGTTTGCGTGGTACTTGTATTCGCATAAACTTTGGATGACAAAAAAAAACAAAAATGTTAGTCAACAATTTTTTATCATGAATTTGTATTCGGCAGAGTTTACCTGATATATTTTTAAAGACGATTTTTCTTTCGACGGAGTTTATCTGATGACTATATTCCTTATCAGGGAATTTTCAGCGGCGTTTGGAATCTCCCGTTTATAATTATCAAAAAATCCATTATATATGAGTTCTCTTTCACAATATTTACATTAATAAATGGACTTCAAATTTTGTTTAAACTTTTTACATCGAAAAATTTCCAACTAAACCTAACAACTTTGTGATAAATTAAATAATGATTATACGTCTAATGACAAATAATGACATGTTTTATTTGGAACCATATTGAATCTGGCGAATTTAAAAACAACAATTTTTCCTTTGCACTGAAAGTAGTTTTTACTGTTAATTTTTGGTCAAAATATCGATTGAACGCAATGGATACAAATAAAAATAAAATTGTTCACTTTCAAAGAATTCATGTTTATGAAAGAATTAACAAAAAATATTCGTGGCATTTCCGAATCACGAATTTTAAGATATGCACGTTTTTTCAAGTTATTTTTATTTGATAAAAAATTGTTTATACAGGTTGCGTTATGTATATGCATTACTAGCAGGTGATGAGTTAACTTAATTTCTTTACAATGTTATACCGTTCTCACAAATAATAAATTTGTTATAATTGATTTTTAATCAAACATGAAATAATTCATTTCATTTAGAATAAAGTAAAAAATATTATACTCACCGAACGTCGAATAAAAACTAAAAAAACTTTGTGTATCAAATGAGAGAGTATATTCTAGTCGCAGCAATGTATACTATTAGACAAATTATACGTTTTGACGTATCAAAACATTTTTCGAGACTGTCCGTGTCACCAAACATTGAATAATCTATGACACACCTCATGCAGTGATAAAGAACATCGTATTTGTATTGTAGTGTAGATTTGGAAATCAATATAAAAATATCACTGTTAATCAGTGATATTAATTGACCAGTGACAATCGGTGTGGATTATAAATACACAGTTATAATGAAAGGTATTAAAGAAATACTTTATTTCCGCTTAATTAATAATTATTATAAAGAATAA
Organism: Trissolcus basalis; assembly: GCA_025266255.1. Lineage (NCBI taxonomy): Eukaryota > Metazoa > Arthropoda > Insecta > Hymenoptera > Scelionidae > Trissolcus > Trissolcus basalis. The sequence goes on from JAAMPD010000139.1 coordinate 10,203, forward strand.
TTAATGAATAATTATTGTATAAGTTTGTTATAAGTTTCTAATGGACATTGAAAATGTTAATCCAGGGTGGCACTACTATTCATCATCAATGGATATGGGTTAAATGGTGGCATGGTTGTAACTTCTTCTTTAATTCCATTCAGGGCTATAACAAAATGAATTAAGTTTGAAATAAATTAAATAAATAAATAACATTATCAAATAAAAGTTTTACCTTTGACAGTTGCTATCATGCACCAAATAGAAGTTTCATTTCCATCATTGTTAACTTTATGCAGTGACAGCTGTATTCTATCATCATTCTAAATATAGAAATAAAAGAAACAGAGCATTTGTTATTGAAAATGATACCCATATGTTTAGTTTAAATCAGAATAAAATACTGGACGGTGCAGTAATTTTGACACATATAGTAGATTGTTAGTCTTATAATTATTTCAATATTTCGACGACGGTTGCAAGTAACAATAATTTGTTTCAAAATTGCTTGGTACAATTTTAGCAAATTTATATGTCATAATTACTTCACCTTCCTCTAATCAAAATTTAGGTAATTAAAGTACTTACGATTTCTGTTTTTGGAACTGGCACAGTTATTTTATGTTCCGCGTATTTAGTATCAGCTGAAGCAGTTTCGATTGGATACAACACATTTATCAATTTAAGTGAATCGTAGTTAGAGCCCTGCTGTTTAATTTTTAATGGTGAATTCGGACCGATTTCAGTAGCCCAAAATTTCACTTCCACATTGAATCCATTTTCTGTTTGTATAACGTTAGCCGATGATGGGCCATCAACTTGTTCGGCTAAACCAATCAGATTAAAATATTAGTGTAATCGAAACGAGAGAAAATCGTCTCTACTTTAATGAATAATGTTTGTTCACTTACGATAATAACAAGAGGAGAAAGGAATTTCTTCAGCTGTTGAAGAAACAGCGACAGACGCGAGGAGCAGAGCAACAATGCGAATCATGTTGAAAAGTTGTGAGCAAATCAACGGTGCATTGCTCACGTCTTCATTTATATAAGTTAGAGTTATCAACGTTTAATCAAAAATGAATAAAATTTGATCTTTTCCTTCTAGGAGACCTTCGACTTAAACGTGATAATTATAATTACGATTTGAAAGACAAAAAAACACTGCAAATTGCGGTCTCAGCAGAGTTTCAATAATTTCCTTCTCATTGAAAGATTTTAAAGAAATTAAAGCGAGTTAAATACAAAACGGCGAGATAAAACAAATTAGTTTTGAAAGACACAAAATGATGGAGCAGACAGACAAAAACAATAAAAAATCATGCAAAAGATCATCCGTAGATTATCAATGAAAAATAAATTGTTTATTATTTTTTTTATAATATAAATGATTCGTTTATATAACAAGAGGAAAACTAATAATATAACATTAATAAATTATTTAAGAATTTAATAACCAATTACTTCTGACTGAGTGCTGGCAACATGATAGGAATGGCATTTGGGTGGGAGATGTAAGAAATAGGCACCGGTCCCACAGGCTTTCTTTCCCTACCTCTTAATTTTATTCCATTTAGAGCTGCAAACAATTTTTCAAATGAATTAAACTTGTTGCCATAATTAATGAATAATCATAACATAAAGTTTGGATAATAACTTTTAAATAGAAACCTCACCTTTGACAGTTGCCATCATACACCAAATCGTCGTTTCTTTCCCATCGTTATTAATTTTGTGTAGCGAGAATTGTACTTTATCAGAATTCTAAAACATCAAGATTAATTGCAATTAATCACAATTTGTAATTTACGATTGAAAATTAAAAAATTATGTTTGAATTGATAATGATGAGTCTGAGTCATTGAGCTTACGATTTCCGTTTTTGGAATTGGTAAAGTTATTTTTTGTTCCGAATACTTATTATCAGTTGGGAAATTCTCGATTGGATAGAAAACATGGATTAATCTGGTAAATAAATTGAATTCTGCACCGTGTTGTTTAACTTTCAATGGCGAGTCGGGACTAATTTCGTTTGCCCAAAATTTCACCTCCAGTTGGGTCCCACTTTTCGTTTTTATAAGGTTTGCTGACGACGGGCCATCAACGTTATCAGCTAATGGAATAAAAAAAAAAATGAAAAAAATTAGAAAAAAAGCTTTATTTTTAGAATAGAACATTCATTTCACTTACGGTAATAGCACTTTTCGATATGAATTTCTTCAGCTGTTGAAAATGCAGCGATAGAAATAAGAAGCAACGCAGAAATACTGAGCATGTTGGAAGATGCGATTAAATCTACTTTGCATAAATCAAATTTTCATTTATATGAGTAAGCGTTATCAGCATTAAATCGGGACTAAATAAAAATCGATCTTCACCCTTAAACTTGACACGTTGTCTGCACAACCAACGAACGCAAATCGAAATCAGCAAAGTAGTATGAATGTATTATTGTTTACATTGAAGAAGCATTGTTTGATATTGTGAAATTTAATTTGAAACAGAATTTTAAATATGACGAGGAAATTTTTATATATAATAACAGTTTAAATTGGATAACTAATTATAAAGTATCTAATTGAAAAGAAAACATTAACTATTGGATTCTCATCAGAGTGCCAACGATTTTGTTATTAAGACATGTAAAAGAATAAATTCGCAAGTTGATGTTTTAACAAACTAAATTTTATTAAAAATGCTTTGACAAAACAAACCAAATTTTTCGCACACAACTGATATTTACAAAACAATACAAAATCATATAAACAAGTTACGATAATATGGATCATCCATGATGAAAATTACATGTATCATTATTTCGTTAGTTTTTTTGTCCTTTTTTTTGTTTTTTTGCAAAACTTACGATTAGACAATTAAATTAGGATATTGCTACACTTTGCTCTTTAAACAGAGCGTGTTACAATCATATGCGTACATATGTGTTAACGAGCAAATAAATATGACAAGAATTACAGTTACACAGTCGCGGTGGTTTTGAGAAAAGTTTAAACAAACTTTACAGTAGAGAAAACATTGAGAGAAAAAAAAAAGGAGATTTGTATCAAAATCCAGATGCAATTTATGAAGTCGATTACTATAAGCGTATTTAATGGAATCGCGATTCCTTACTGTTAGAACTACAGCTTGAGTTTTTCAGCTCATCTGTTTACGCAAATCTAAGTCTACTGGTTTTTTTATATTGCTACAGGAGCTCAGAAGACTTGGTTTCTCCTTAGTTTTTTTAGTGATCGTCAATACTTTGGCGATCCTATCACTCACGTACAATACATGTGACGAAATAACGTCACGGACGCACTACATTATATTTTTATAACGACGTTATAAGTATTGCACGATAATACAACAAATATAATACTTTAATACACAATTCAATATATTTGTGTATTTGATTATGAATGAGGTTCTCCTCAATAAAATGATATATGCTAGTCCATGATGCGATTTGTTTCAGCTGACAATTTCCGTTTGATTTAATAATGATTTTTTTTTATTAAAATAGAGTTTCTTAGGCAAGAAGGATCATTTTCATCTTGGCTGTGCGGTAAAAATTATTTGTTTTTATAGCAATCGAGGAATTTTCCTTTAATTTGGTAAAAATGGAATGCGGCTAATTGTCACTTGAAAATTTAATCACGGAAATAATTCTCATTAAAATGGAGTATTGAATCGTAAATCCAAAGCGAAGTAAAAAAGCGTTCCCTTTCTTTGAATACCAAACATTGTTTATAAAATATACCTTGTATATCACAACTGAAAAAAAAATTTTTTCTTACGAAGGATCTACCAAATGTGGTATTTGTGCTAATACATATAGCAATACATAAAAATATATATGGTTGGAAGAAACAATCTCAGTGTTATAAATACTATAAAGATAATTTTTTTTCAAGACGAGAAAAGAGAATGAAAATAGAACTTTCTCGTGTTATCGAATTGACGCATTGTCATAAAGTTATTAATTTTAATTCGGTTAGTATGAGACAAATATAAATATTTCATAAATAAATTTTCGTACACTCCTTTCATCTAAACTCAACAAAATATCCAACAATACAAAAAAAAGTGAACTCATAAATTTGAACAAATTATAAACGCGTTTTCTCGAAGCACTTTGCATCTCAATAATTTTATGATCCTACGATTCTCGTTCCAAAAAACGAGTGCTACCGTTTTCTTTTCATTCCCTTTCTGTATCCTTTTCCAAACCAGCCTGGATTTTTAGCAGAAGGCAAGGGGGCATTATCAAGGTTTAAACTTTCTGAGTCTTTAATCTCCTCTTTCGAGCCCTCTTCTTTATTTACTTCTTCCTTGATAATCTCTTCGTTTCCTTCTTCTTGTTTCATTTCTTCTTGCTTTACTTCTTTTACTTCTTCTTCCTTTACATTTTCTACCGCATTATCATTAAGAGTTTTTTGATAATATAAACAAGTTACGGATCCTTCGTGCTCCATACAAAAATCGCAAGCAGGTTTCGGTTTCTGAGTTTCCGCTGGCTCGGGTGTCATCTGAATAAAGGGCAAGTAGAGGTAGGGTGTGAGTTGGGGGTAGATATACATGGGAGGGAAAGGTAAACCCATTGAAAGGAAGGGCAGAGCCGTGAAAAAAGGAGCAGGATACGCCGTCAAATTTTGGTCTACTTCCTCGTTTTCCGGACATTCCACTTGCTTGAGACCAGTTTCAGGAAAATTAGGAGGCAACTCAATGCATGGCTGAGTAGTTGTGGATTGCTCGTTCGAAGTGAGATGAATTGCGTGGTGAAAAATTGGATCCTTCATTCGGTTGTATTCAGGGATCTCGATACCCAAGTGTGACATCACCTGGAAAAACCAAAACAGTCGTAAAATAATCGTAAAATCATTCAGATCGTAAAACATTCAGATCGTAAAATTATCTCAAACTTCCTTAATTAAAATTCTTACCTTTCGCATGACATCATCGCACCGTCCATTGATCTTTAAAGTTGCAATGTCATCTTTAGGCGTCCACTGCAAGTTCACAATGTACAACTGCGATCGTTTTGCCACAGGCCGGTCCATCTGCCAGAGCCAAGGATATTTTTTTAGCACCTTCAAACTCGAGCCCAAACAGAGAATCACGTCGGCCTGCTTAGCTGCACGGCTTGCGCCACTCCAGTTAATTGGCCAAAGAAGGTTGCCGCGTTCTCCGAAGTGGACAATCGAGTCTTGGAGAGGAGAATTACACTTATGGCACGTGCGTCCCGTGCCGTGAGAATACCGCGCAGTCTTTTCAGTCACATCGAAGAGCCGCCAGTATTCTCGTGAGGGTTTGCAGCTTCGACAGACTTCCACGTTCATGTTTCCATGCACCTCTGACAATAGAGTTCTTGGGATCCCACTGCGAAGGTGTAATCCGTCGCAGTTTTGAGATACCACATGTTTTAGCACCCGCGCTTTGTATAGAGAATATAGCGCCATATGAGTGACTGTTGGTTCCGCTTGACTCAAATCATGATTCCTAAAACAGGTAAATATCATCAGTCATGTTAAAAAATGAAATCAATATTCTTGTGTAGTCAGAAATAGTTTGTGATATAATCTAAGTATTTACGTATATCGATTATATCTATAAATGATGTTTTGTAACATTTTACTTATTGATTAGTTTACTCCGGTATATTGTATATTTTACTAAATTGATTTTCTATTTTGCTTCATTTATTCAATTTTCTGTTCGAAAATGTCTATTATAAATTATTTCTTAAATCTTGATACTGTTATCTGTATTGATTTTATTTAGCCCATATCGTATTCTTCAATTTGTGATCAAAAATAAATACGGGATGCATATCCGTAAAGTTAAATGACTAAATAAAAAAGCAAACACATTTATCATAACTCGATGATTTTTTTATGTGATACTACTTTTAAATGTCGTTTAAATTGGCGATATCCAAACTCCGCCGAATAGATAAAATGTTACTAATCACTAATTAAAAAGAGAGGTAAACTCTGCCGAAATAAAAAACGCTGATAAAAAATCTATAGGCAAATTCCGCCGAAAAAATCACCATTTAAAAATAGTGTAGTAAACTCCGCCGAAAAAAAAACTAATTAAAGGTCGGCAAACTCCACCGAAGTTAATTTTCAGATACTTTTACTTATTTCAGCTATTCTTCATCGCACACAAGTAAATTCATATTTTGCCACCTTTCAGTGACGATTGCAGTTGGTAGTTTTGATAATTTAAAACTTACAAATATTTTTGTATCGAATAAATATTCGCTACTTTGCACTCCGTCATTAGTTCGTTGAACAAACAAAACAAAAGAGCCATGAACCGATGGTTTTGAAAAAACTGGTTCGTTTTTATAGAAAAAACAAAAGAGCCAGGAACCGACGTTTTTTGAAAAAACTCTGGTTCGTTTTTAATAAAAAAAAAAAAAAAAAAAAAAAAAAATAATTTAGCATGTGAAATAAATATTTTGTGGGTGAAAGTATAATATTACCCAATATCTTTTCCTTGTTGCAGTCTAGTCCAAACTCCATTGGTGCCTCTGTAATCAGGAATTGAAGCCGCGGTACTGATTCCCGCCCCAGTATAAACAGCAAGGGAAGTTGCACGACTGATTGCAGCTGCTAATCGCATGCACTTTTCTTCCAAAACTTCGGGTGGGTCTTCCACTTCCTCCATTCTTGCTTTCACTCTATCCCTTTTCTTTTGCCTGAATAAAAACAAACGATATGAAGAAACTGAATTTGAAAAGTAAGGAAATTTAAAGAATTTGACTTTGTACTGCACCCAGTTACAAAAAGTGTCACAAAAACAAAAACAATGATTCAAAACAAGTATCATGCATTTTTTTATTTAAATTTATTTGAATCGAACATCTCAAAAGTGATTTATTTTAAAAAAGTAAATCAGAAAATTTTTCAAAGAATCATGTTTTTTTTTTTTTTGCAAAATGCAAAATGGAAACTAATGAGAGTCAAACTTTTCATTTTTTATGTTTACAGAATTTTATCTCATTGTATAAGCTGTTAATAAAATTTAGTGTAAGGAAAAGTTAACGAAAGATTACAAAACAATTTTCAAAAATAGATTGACAAAAAAGTAATAATTGATACATCAATCAAAATGGCTCTACCTGAGTTTAACCTCTTTGACAATGTCGACGCATGATTGCAAAATTTGATTTTCCTCGTCATTCCTTTCTTCTTCAGGTTTCTGAAGAATAGCTGCGACCTGAAAACCAGAGCATAAATAACTTTGTTTATGGAACAGCGACCGGAAGATTAGCCGGGCGATGTAGCTGCGATATTATTTAGATTGTCGATACGGTGGATTGAGTGCCAGCGCAACTGCAACAAATGTTTTTCATACCTTCTTGAAAGTCGCAGCCCGTTCATCTTTGATTTCGAGGTGCAAAGACTTCAAGATTGTCGAACGTCTCCTTGACATAAGCTTCTTATCACCATCTTCCTCCATCTTTAATAAACACACCAAGGCAAGATTCCTTTTTAATACGATGTTTTTTTACTTATCCCCCCATCATGGCAAGCATCACACTGACAGAGACAAGCAGCGGACTTCCTAAATTGTGAAACAAGTTATTGTTATTGACCGTGCTGACGCCTTGTGGCCAGTTTCATAATTAATCGAAATTATGAACTGTTATAGATCAGCGCATTTTGCGCTATTTTAACAAAAACTTTTATTAAAGTTTATAACCTAAACAACAGAAACTGAGAGTCGATCCTCTCATTTGTATTAACATCTTTTTTTATATTAAAAAATTAAAGTTAAATATTACCTTGTATATATTGTTCTTATAGTTTTTTTTCATAGATAATTTTTTTATTGATTATTATGATTATTAACGAATCTCCTTTCCTAAAATGCAATCAACAATAAAATTGCAAATAAAACATGAAAATATGCAAACTAAATCGACTGTGTTTATGTAACTTCTGTCGATATGTTACCGACTGTGGTAACGAAATTATAAATTTTCGAACAGCGGCGCTGGAAGGTCGGGATAATATCCCTCTTTCAAAAATTGTTGAGCGAATTTTCGCTCGATCGAGTATTTGAATGAATAATGGTAACCAACATTTACCCTGTATTTCAAATTGTTTAATAATCATTGATTCATTAATTTACAATTTAATAACCAATTCATTTTTATGGCGATGCGGCATTTCTATTATTTATTGCGGCGGCGTTGGACCTGAACCAGGTGCAACTTGTACTGCTGGACTAGCTGCATATGGAATTGGTGGTGGATAAGTTGGCACTTCATCTTTCAGTCCATTTAGAGCTGCAAAAAATTCAAATACATTGAAATTATTAAAACCGTAATAATAATAAAAAGGTCAATAAAAGAAAAATTTTACCTCTGATAGATGTCATCATGCACCAAACTGCGGTTTCTTTTCCATCTTTATCATTATTGTGAAGTGAGAGTTGTATTTTATCAGAAGTCTGAACATAAAATGATTATAATTACAAATTTAAATTTTCAGTTGGAAGTAAAAATTCTGATAAATTAATAGTAGTTTGGATCATAAAAGCTTACAATTTCTTTTTTCGGAACTGGCAACGTTATTTTATGTTCCGTGTACTTATTACCCTCCGAGGAAGTTTGAATTGGGTAGAGAACGTGGACTAATTTGGTGACTGAATTAAAATCTGAACCTTGTTTTTTGATTTTCAACGGCGAATTTGGACCAATTTCACTTGCCCAAAATTTCACCTCCAATTCGAATCCACCATCATCTTTTTTTATCAAGTTGGCTGATGACGGGCCATCAATATTATCAGCTAAATGAGATAAAAAAATTATATTAAAATTTTATTTTATTTTTAAAAATAAATGATATAGTTTACAACTTACGGTAAAAGCAAGTTCCAAAAGGAAGTTCTTCTGCTGCTGCGAGAACAGCGATGGAAATGAGGAACAGACTAACAGTATGAATCATGTTGAGAAGATGTACAAACAATGTTACAAAGATCACGTCGTCGTTTATATATGTCATCAGCGTTCAATCAAAGTGGGAAAAATTGATTTTTTCCTTCAAAGAGACCTTCAACTTGCACATAATAATTATAATTGCGATTTAAATGAAAGAAAAACATCGTAATTTGTGGCCTCAGCAGAGTTGCAACAATTTTCCTCCTATTGAAATTGTATTTAAAGTGAGAAATGGGGAATTTCAGAGATAGGTTCTTTTCAAAGAAAAGAAGAATAATGTTAATATCAAATTTTCAACATTACTTTTATTGATCATAATTATAATATGTAATATGTAATGATATTTATATGCAACGTGTATGCATAAATACATGTATATATATTCATGTATACATACACGCTTCATATTTATATACATATACATACAGTTGGTAGTTGCATTAGCGATTGTTACAAATTATCTACAGTCTGAGTGTATTCCATCTTGATAGCTTGTCTTGTTTAACTACATCAAGTTTTTTCCATATCGTTACATTTAACCAATCATTTTTGAATATTTAATTTCGACAATAAATAAATTACTACCTATAGAGAACATTTTTGAATTTGTTTCCTTAATATTTACAAAACGGACAATTGAATCATATAGTTTGTTCAAATAATAATGCAGGTTAAATTGTTGTGAGCAGTTGAAATCAATCATGATATGTCAAACGATATAAAACTCAAATTTTGACCTTATATAAACACTTGAACTTTGGATTTTTTAAACCAAAGAAGTTTATTATTAGCTACATGCTTGTGTTGAAAGTTCAAGTACGAATTAATTCAATCAAAATAACTGAATTGTCGAAAATGCTTATAATTTATTCAAAAATCGGTCTTAAAGTTAGTAGGAGTAGCTGTATTTTTTCAGCCATCAGTTTTTTGCTGTCTTTTTTATAATACGCTCACTTTTATTGTTTCTTTAATAATCATTTTGCCTTTTGCTCTCACGATGAGCGTGCTGATGTCTACATCAAATATATATATATTTTTTCCATTATTCATATGCAAGGCTCCTTTTAATTTATCATGATCAAGTTTCATTGATTGTATGTATCTTACATAACTTTTTAGTGAATAATTATGTCGATCACAGCAAGTACGACAAATTATGAAAATAACGCAATCGACAGTTATTGATGATCGACAAGACAATTCAACATTCCCTCAATCAAAAAGTATTTTCATCCATTTTAATTCACAAAAGTTTTAAATTTTCAACATTGACATATCTTTTATCTGTGTAAGAGAAAGATTAGTTACTGATTTTCAAAAACCTAATAACACAGTGGTGAATCACGATTTCTTGACTTCAGACAACTCATATTTTATTTCAAATTATACTTTTCTTGCATCCACATAATTATTGAACAAAAGTGCAAAATAATTAAATGTTATAAAAAATACATTTTGAAAATTTTCAGTTTACCGTATACTTATAATATAACTTTCTGTAGTTTAATCAAATAAATTTGAACAAGTCAAGAATCTATGGATAGTTGGTTTCAGGAAGAAGTGTATATACTGCGAAGTACAACGATGATAGTCACGTCAAATTTCTTCAAATTAGCAGGGCAGATTTTTGCTCTTTTTCATGGATAGATTTCGCTAGCATCTCTATTTATATATGTTTTTTTTTACGATCTTGTAACGAGGTCTTGATAAATATATTCATTATTGGATAGAAAAATAGTTCTTAAATACTTCGCCTAATGATTTTTCCAAATTACTATTATTTATCCATAAAAAAAATGAAAAATCTTTTCAAAGCTTTCTGATTTTATGAGTCAATAATATATTTTTAGTCGAAAGTCATGCAACAAAACAGTCGTTAATAAAATTGTTCAAAATATGTTCAGTATTCATACAAGACCTCATCGCAAATACCCATTATTTTACTACAGGTTTTGTCCAACAACACTTGATCATGGATGGATTTAATATGCATTACATTATCTACTTATGCACTCGCTAAATAGTACGGATTACGTCGTTTTTCATGACTCAACGAACTTTCACAAAAGTTGTTCATCAAAAAATCATTATTTTTTTCGCATAAAAATTGTCAGGTATAAAAAATTTTTTTTTCGATCAAGTCTTTTAATATATGTATTGAATGCTTGAGAATATCCGGCAGTGTCTATTAAAGAAAATATTCCTCAACTTGGACAGCCAAGTTCAAATAAATAACACCTTCACAATTCAATTAGAGTACGCTTTAGTTACTTTAATTATCTATTATTGTGAATTAATTACACTGAGTTTGAGCGATTGTATGGCATCAAGTTACCTAATGATACTATCCCTAAAAGTTTTTTTTCCTACCCTTGTTTTTTCATGATATCGCATGAAAAGTCGCAATCAGAATCGTTTACTTTGTGCAAAATCGTAAGACTATTCACATTGTACTTACTTAACCATAGTTTCTTAATTTAACGTTGATCTGTACATAAGTTGTTTTATTCGTTTCGAGTTTAGCAACGATCTCGAGACAAGCATTGAAATAAAAATATATTTTATAGTTCTAATTACACGTATTGTATAGTTTAAATTATAATAAATAAATTCATGAACGTAAAAATAAATGCTTTGCAACGTATTTTTTCTCCAATAAATTACAATCATCATACAAGATTAAATTTACAAACAAGCTGAAATGCTATACAATAATGCACGATTGAGAAATAAATGCATCGTTATAGAAAACATTTACTTTTTTAATTATTCAAAAGTAATTCAATGAACCATTTTGAAATGAAAGTTAATTTTTAAAAATTTAGTTCATAAAAAATAAAATTCTGTACATTCTTAAAATAATAATCATTAAGTTTTTTTTCAATGTATCAAAAATTAATTTCGACCAAACTTTGTATTGACAAAAAATTATTTTTCATCGATTTCTTAATTTCTACGTCCCAAATATATACATATATATAATTATATTCGCTTGATCATATATATGTACATATTTCTCCTTGAAGTGAATTAGTGTTCTATGACTAAGTTTCAGCTTTATACAATGTGTACAAAATCCATTTGATATGATTACATGACTTACATGAAAATTATTGATTCATTGTGTTCCCATGATCTTGACGTTTGTTAGTTTTTGTTTTTTGCGGAACAGATACGCTGTCGTTCACTCTGCAACGATTAGGAACGTTATTTTACTTTTGTTGATTATCGATGGACTTCACAAACCAAAAATCATAAAGTATGAATTACAGTTACTTGCAATAAATTATTTATGTTGATTAATAGCTTAGTTATACAATCTATGTACATTAAAAATAACTGTTTTATCATACAGGGTATTTTGAGAGAATTTAACAAAACTCAGCCACTGTTCAGTGCAGATATAAATGTATCACGTCGATGCAGTTCGAGTATTGGCAGCGTTGATTTTAAACGGTATATTCGGTCAGTCTCTTGAAAAGATCTTTTGGTATAACGTTGAAATTGTTCAACGTTGAAAGCCCTTGATATGATGAATTCATATACGATATCTCCCGTGTTTGTTTCACAGACTCTCCAGTGTTTTAGTCGAAAATCATTAGATTGACTTTTCATAATATTCAATTTCAGTCAGAACTACAGTTAACTTCACAGATAATGGCAAAGTAATCGGCAGTTTTTCTTTTTCGATTATTGTTCATTTGTATTTACATAGGGCGAATTCGAACAAAACGAGTTTAAAGTCCTGCGGTGAAATTAAATAATACGAAATCGGAAATTGCGGTACGCAAAAAAAAATCAAAGCGACGAAGCACTTCGTATACCATCTGTTACATAACTCGTGATTTTATGTACATTTTCTAGGTGTACCTGACTAACATTTCTCATGAAAGTTACACATCCATAATTTTGTAAATAGGATTACGATTTGGCTAATGTGAAAGCGCTCTTAAACGGCTATACCTTTATAGTCGCGAGTTTGAGTTCAAATTGTAATGGGATGATTTAACTTTCACGGTGTTCATTCAATCGAGCTGTTTCGGAGGTGTTGACGTTGTTGGCCGTTAAAAAGAGACTGTTGAGCTTGTTGTATCTCTGACTCCCGGAACTGCTCATAGTGTTCGATGCTGAAGAATTGTGCTGAGGATAGCCGCTACTTCGAGAAAAACTGGACACTTTTTCTGAAATCACAATCAATGAGCACATGAAAACCAACGTTTCGATAAGATTATTTCAAAAGGTGCTTGAACAAAATGTTCGTCCTTTTTTCGTACCTTTACTTCGGTTGTGTCTAAGTCTTTCTTGTGAATTGGCAGGAGCGCATTGTCTTTGTGGGATACAGGAATAATTACTATCGCTACTATACGTCGGCGAAGTGGCCCTATTATTTCTTCTTCTAGGACTCCTGTTGTTTCTGTTTCTAGAGCCACCCCGATTGTGCGTGCAGCCGGCAGGTGCAAATTGATTATTATATTCCATCGTGTCTGCGTACAGACAGCTGGATTCGGAGCAGGAGCAGCACATGTCCGAGTGAGTGTTGGAATCGCATGATTTGCGATCCCACTCATCGTTATCAGGCTGATACAGATTATCATTTCTGAAGATCTCATCGTTGTGTCGATAGATATCCTCGTTCATGGCACTGTGGTCGATGCGGTTGTTGGAGTGATTTGTTCGACTGTAACCGTCATGATTTCTAAAATCGTTACTCATGCCGTTTTGGTGTCCGTATAACACCGATCCGCTTTCGTATTCATTCTCTTGAGATTTGTAATCAAAATGGCTGTACCCTTGGGGAAACGCTGCCAATTGAGGTGGATTTGTTTGCGGCGGCAAAGTTGTGTATCTGCTCTGTAGATTTCCATGACTTCCAGAATCTGAATGAGCCTGGCCATTCCAAGGAGTGGGAGAGGACGAGAAACTGAAAAATACATTTACATTCATTCTTTCTGTTGAACAAAAATTTTATTTTTACAGAAAAATTCACAATTTTCTACTTACCAATTGCCAACTCGAACAGGAGGAGTAGGTGGACTCTGCGAGTTTCCAGATTGCGATCCATCAAGGTCATTATTGAGCATGTTTCGTTTGCTCAAGTGAGGGCTGAAAGCCTGTTGTTGCTGCTGCTGGATGCGAGCAGTCAGCGAATTTGTAGGGGGAGGCGGGTGCTCTGGAGGTGGTGGCAACATGTCACACCAATTAGGCAGAGTCTGGTTATTCTCGCTCTGTTGCGTTCTGAACTGCGTTCGACGCTGGATGTCCACGTTGTCGTCGGTGTAAACGCTGCTAGTATTGTCACTACTAGGAGACATGGTGGACTTATTGTGATCCTGGTTGGAATCCAGACTCGAGTAGTCCGGTTTGACGCAGGAATCACTGGAATTCGACTTTTGCCCACTCGTTTCCATAGAATCCGGGCTGCGATTTCCCACGCACAGTGTGGTCGTTGCATACGGTTCTGGAGGAGCCTGAAGCTGTTTTCTTGTATTATAAAAAGTTGTCAAATTGACTTCCGCATACTCCGAGCCCGCCATGCTTACGATCCCTGGTGCAATCATTTGCTGATTGTTCAACAGTTTCGTCTCGCAATCTTTGTCTGTGGAATTTTGAAGAGTAGTTGTTGGTCTCCAGCCACGTTCCAGCCACAACGTGTCCTAAAAGAAAAACATGAAGCGTTTAGTTGTTTGTAATTGTTAGCAGTTCACACGAGTGATACAGTTTGAATAACGTACTTTGTTAAGTTGGCAGATGTCATTTGCGGTCCCAACGGGCACATCCAAGTGGCCAAGCTGTTTAGTCATTGCTTGTCTTCTTCTCATGTACATAGTTCCCAACAAAGCAGCTATGATGGTGAAGATCATTGTTATAATGAGTACAAGAAACCAAGTTTCACGTACGACAGATGCTCCGTTATGCGTTGGGTCCGGCCGGGGTTGTAATTGATTCAGCTGATTTGGATCCATATTCAATAGAGCCGGTGGCGAAAAAGGACCAGAACCTGCACGTGTCAATCCAGCCACTCGAGCGGTGTAAATGCCACCTGTCATCAAGCTATTTATTATAACCGAAGTTGTCGATGCATTCAGGGACATCTGGCCTAGAATTTTGTTACTGCTGTTGCTTTTTATCACGATCTGAAATAGCACATTTCGTTCATTAGTTGTTTTTCATTGTTAGTTAGTCACTGAATGTAACATTTTGCTTTTTTTGTCATGTACCTTGTATCCTACTAATTGACCATTCTGTTCACTCTTGGGTGGAGGAGACCACCGTACGAAAGCAGAAGTCGAGTTGATCATCCCAACGTGAACATTTTCTGGTGGAGCAGAAGGCACGTCTTCCATTGTAGTCGCAAGCTTGACATTGCTCGGCCTGCCTTCAATTGACTTGAAGAATGGTACGAGGAAAAATTCGTACTTAGTGAATTTTTTCAGATCCGTTAGAACGTAACTCGTCGCTCCAGCGTTGAAAACGGTGACCATTTTATATTCTGGTTTATCGAGCACTTCGCGGTAGCGAATGTAAAGACCCTCGACTAAATCAGAGGCTCCGAGAATCTACAAATGCAGGATTGAAATAATGTCAGGTGAACAAACACGGACAATCGAGAGACTGTCGGGGGAAAAATGTATATTTGTACTTACATCCCACATAATTTTAACGCTTGTACTGGATTGTGGTTGGACGTCTCTCAGTTGCAGTATTTCACTGTTTAAGCGATCTCGCGCTCGAATTAATTCGATTTGTGGTACAGAGTGTTGATTTACGCTCGTAGTATGAGCTACGTCCGATAGTGGCCCAGGAAGCGACAAACCATGACTGTTCTGTGCTCTCACTAGGAATACGTAGTTCGTGTCTGCTTTTAAATCAGTTACCTGCGAACAAACCAAACATACGTGGTTTTAGTCAACATTCATTATATCTGCATTTATATATGCTTGTGTATCCCCATAAATTACGACAACCATTTTTCAAATAAATCCACCCAAAATCCTGCTTTATATAGTTTATGTTCATTCTGTCGATACCAGCTTGTGTATCACATTATGCAAACATTCCAAATATTAACACTGGTCTCCAGATAATTACAAACTAATCGATCTCACAGTTACAAATATCCTCCTAATCCATTTACAAACAATGATAAGAATATCTTTCTCCTTCTTCTTCATTTTTTTTTATAAAATTCAATTAACTTTTTATTTATTCAAATTTGTGAAACGAGAAAGTGATTTTCAAGAAGCAGTGGAATAATAGAAAGTGAAACGAAACTTACAGTGTAAGTGTCGCCGGTAACTGCAGTAGCTGCGACGACCCAGCCGGTGTTCAAGTTGCTGCTAAAGTACTCGATATTGTATCCGATTATTTTACTTTTGCCTTCGTGTCCCGGGCTCCAAGTCAGAGTGACAGTGCTGCTTGTGGTGTTCACTATTCTTGGTTTGCTTGGGTTCTGCGGTAAGGCCGAGATGTCCGGGGTTCGGTGGAGTGTCGTCGATGAGCTCACAGTTACAGCCGCAGACCATGACGTGTTTCCCGACTCGGAAGAAGCAATGCAAGTGTAAAGACCGGAATCGTTACTTTGAAGATTCTCAATGATGAGCGTACCATTGCTGGCCATCGTTATCCGTCCTCCGTACTGAACCAGAACTCCGTCTTTGTGCCACTGAACTTTAGGCGTTGGAGTGCCAACTGTTCTGCACGGCAGAGCTGCTGTACTTTTTACGGGCAGTGTTTGATTCGCTGGTCCAAGTTCTATTATTGGCGGAGGAACTTCCACTGACGTAACCTGGACAAAATAATTGTCATTTCAATTTATAATCAAACGAATTAATTACTTGAATAAATATAATTTTATCGCAAATAAAAAATCAAATTACCTGTAGGAAAACTGTTTCTTTGCTTGCGCCTGCCTGACTTATGGCATTACAGACATAGTGACCCTCGTCCTTTCGGACGGTGTTTTTAATTTTCAGAGTTCCGTCCTCACTGACTGTGAATCGGTCCTGATAGGTGTTTCCGGGGAACATCAATTCTTGCGAGCCCTCACGTGACCAAAAAATTGATGGCTTGGGTGCACCCTTGGCCGAGCACGAGAACGTCGCGTCAGAGCCGACGTTCACAATTTCATCCTTGGGGAAATTCGTGAATACCGGACGGGCTGTAAAATTCATAAGATGATTTTATTTCTTTGTCAAATTTGTCTACCGGATTGAATCACGTTGAGATTATCAAAACGAATACTTACAGTGTACTGTTAGGGTTGCGCTGGCAGAAATCGCACCGACGCCGTTCTCAGCGTAGCAGATGTAAATCCCCTGATCTTGCGGCGTAACTCTTTCGATCCTCAAACTCTTGTCCTCGAGAATATTCGCCCCTCCGATGGGCTTTTTTCCATCGTTCCTTCGCCAAAGTATTTCTGGCGGCGGGTCTCCGCCAACTCGGCATGCAAATTCGGCCGTTTGATCAGCCAGGATTGTTTGATTCGATGGCTTCGCGACGAAGAAGGGTTTCACTGCAAGGAACAATGCTTTTTAGTCTCCGCGCCACTTTCAAGAGAACCTCGCAGAGCCTTCAATTAATTAGATTGTTTCGACTCACCATGAACGGTCAACGTCGCTGTGTTGGATTCCTTTGTGCCGACCATATTTTTCGCCACGCACTGATACTTCCCCTGATCTGTTTGTCTTACGTCCGTTATCATCAGATTGCCTCCATCCACTAGAGTGATCCTGCAAAATGCAATCAACGAAATTAACTCTTTTGATTTCTTTGAACGCTCAACTGATGTGAAACTAGTGAAACTCTATACTTTTAGTCCGACATTCAGTTAATCTACTCAATTTTTATAAAGCCTGGAATCGAATGTTTTATTTTATTTTTTTATTTTTACAAATCAAACGTTTCTCTCGGTAAAAGTCTTTCTGTTTGGAGAGAATGAGAAACAAAAAAATTCAAATTTGCGACAAGTTTGGAACGTGAAATAGGGGATAGATTACAAGTCGATGATTAAGAAGAGCAATTAACGCGGGAGTAGGCAAATCGTGTCGTTTATCATTGGGACTTATTGATGTTTTTTAAGGGTGCTCTCTCGGGTTTGGCATTCATTTTGCTGAATCTGGAAATGTTGAGCGCGTGTTTGCGAAATTCCGTGACTTGGAGATTGCCCGGCCTCGGAGCTAACGGTATAGAGGGTCGGTACAACGGAATCAATAGCCTTTCGATTGTGTCCTCTAATTTATAGTATCAATTAATTTTGGCGACGGTGCGCGATTCCCTCGGCAAACAGGCGACGACCAGGACTCTCGCGACTAAATTTAATTTCTATTAGTAGCCGTAATTTATTACCCATTCAGTCGACAAATGAATGGAAGAATAATCGATCAAAAACACAAAGAAAATTGCCGTTGAGCGAGCGAGAGCAACGCAGAAAAGACGCGGAACGCGATCTCGGATTAAACGTTAATTGCGTTGATCTATTCAAGTCTATGAAAGTCGAGCGCGGCGCGAACGAAAATCAGAAAGTCCGTTTCTGACCTCGAGCTCGTTAACGGTGAAAGAAGATGCTTTTCATCGACGCAAACTTTTTCTCCCTCCTCGAGCAAGGAGCTTTGGTCGCTACTTTTTTTTTTTTCACTCTTTGAAACTGTTCAGTTATTTATTATCTCAAGATTTTTCACCTCAAAATTTAATTAACAGTTTTTTTCTGACTAATTATATTAAAAACGTTTCATCATAGTTGACTTTTTCCTAATTTTCCCATAACATTCTTTTGAAAAGATGTATCATTTTTTAGCCTTTTATTTTATTTATTTTTTTTTTTTTTACTATTTCAAACGTCTGAATTTGTTTACGACTACAGCGTCAGTTACTGACTCGAAAAGAATTATGGGACATTGCCAGTGAATTTCCATTTAACTTTGAACTCTCAGTATAAGGAACATCCATGTCTTTAACTTGGGTAAAATAATGTCTTCAAAAGTAAGATACGAGGAGCAGAAATAATTTCGTGCAATTAAGTTAGTGCCCGCTTGAGTTAGCGAGGCCAAAGAATTCCGACAACGTCGAGGAGCCCAATGAAACAAGAGATTTCAGAAGCCGTGGCCAATAAGAATAATCCGGAGACACAAGGGCTCGTAATCTACCTGATATTTGCATGAAAATGGCGTTAAAAGATGCCCTTATATTATTCTTGTTACGCCATCTTTCTCCACCTATTATAAACTTGTTATGCTTTCCATCTACTTCATGCTTGCGGAATTTGCCTTGATTATATTGATTAATTGAAAAGCATAAGCGAATAAATTATCTTTCGCAAGAGTTCAATTTAAACTTGGATTTTGAACAGTTTTTCCAAGTAACTTTTCAAATTACCTTTACTAATCTGCATTATGAATTTCAGCCAATTATTCATCGAACTCTATACCCAATTAGACCTTAACATTCATTCAAGAAAAAATTTAGTTCAAGAATTATATGAGACTTTTTTTATGAAGACCGAATGTTTTTCTTTTGGATTCGAATAGGAAAAGAGTCAGCCCGTCCGCCAAACGTCAGATGTAATATTGTTTGTCGAGGTAATTTTTGTTCGAAATTGCAGCTAGCGTGTTTTAGGATCGTGATTTTGTGGTTCGAATTCTCCGAACAGATTATGGTATGCATTCGAATTATCGGAAAATAAAGCCATTCTTGGCCAACTTTCTTCTGCTGGTTTGAATCAATTGTGAGTTACTATTATCGGCTAGGAATAGTTATGCATCGTCGATGCACTTGGTCGTTTTCGTTTCGACAACTTCGAGTGGTCTTCCATAACGTATTCCAGCAAGTGCAAGAGTTATTTGGGAATCAAGTTATGCATTAAATTCACGCGATGCATATAATCTTTGAAACAGGTTTTGATACCATCAAAGTTCGATCCAATTATGACGACTTCTCTGAATAAAAAAAAAAAACCAAACAAAAACGACCAAAACTTTTCGACATCATTTTTTTTCTTTCTCGAGTTCCAAAAGTAGATTTAATTGACTCATATATCACATTCGAGAACTGTGTCAAAGTCGTTTAAGTTGAAATTTGCATTAGCCGAGGGGATATAATCTTACCGTTTGGTAGCTTCCAAGTCTATGATGTGGCCGTTTTTCTTCCATTGTAAGATAGGTTCTGGAACGCCTCGCGGCGGTCCACACTCGAGCAAAGCCGTTTCACCAGCAGCAACCCTTGTGTTCTGAGGTTCCGCACGAAACTCGTCTCGCAATACTGAAACAATCAATACACCAACTGATTACAGCAGCTGCCAATTAATATATTACAACCCTAGCAATAGATTGCCTATCAATCGTTTGTTTCTATGTTCAAAATAAACATATATAATCAATTTCAATTATTTCTATTGAATCAATTACTCTGGTGAAATTGTTGTTATTGATAGAAACGATACCCCACTAAAATAGTAAATACTATTCCATTTTTTTACCATATATGAAACATATATATATTTTATATGTGTAATATAATAATTTATTCATAATTTTTTTTTCATTTTAAGATTCTTTAATTAAATATTGATTGGATAGTGAAACAATGATTTTCAATGATTTATTAAAATTAAAATTGATGTTTTCACTTTGGATACAGTAAAATCAACTTTTCTTAATACTCAGAATCTGTCATCAATCAGGCTCAGTTGAAATTTGTTTATTGGTACACAAAGTTTCGGGGTGGCTTGTGATGAATAATAACAAAATCAATCAAAGTTAACCACTGGTCATGCTTGTTCGAATTTTTTCCCCCGGTCCCGTTCGTTTTTTATTCTTTTTGCGTACGAGATTCAACTTAATTTTCGTGGCACGTCTTTAGCTTTGTGTTCAATGTGTCTGAGGCATGGCCGGGAGAGCAGCCGAGCGGTAGAATGAAGAAAACATATAGTCAACAAGGAAAAGTGAGAGGGAAAAAGGGAGGCTATAACGAAAACGGAGCGACCCTAGACCTCTCTGAATGAAATCGCTCTGAGAAATGGTGTTACAATCGATTTACGTTGAAATCGCTCGAACCTGCATGCACACCCACTCGATACTCATCGACACTTTTCGAATTCTCTTCGAGACTCAGTCACACCCGAGATTATCGCACCTTGTGCAAGGGGGTTGCGAATCTAATATAAGATATTTCTCTGAAAGCGTAATGCGTCATGTTTCTCAAACATATTTCTCGTGTACAACAACCTTTTCACCTTTTATGTTCGATTGTGCCAAGGGATCACCCGAATCACATTCTTTTTTCTAATCATTTTTCTTTTCATTTTTGCCTCTCTTTTCTCACTCATTTTTTTTATCACCCCGGCGAATTTCTCCAGAGAGTCTTTCGCACGATGCGTGTACAGAAGAAAAAATGGCAAAAAAGCAATTTTATTTTGCGTTCATCCAAAAAACGGTCGGGCGAATTTTCCAAACAATAACCCAAGATTTATTGGCTGGGCTGCTGATTTTAACCCTGCGTGTACGTTTTTCCATCACACGCTTTGCACACCTGTGTCCGCCATTTATACAACTTTTTACAAGTTAAATAGATGAATTATGATTTTAATATAAGAGAGGGGAAAGGTAAACTTGCCCTCTCCGCACAGTCCGACCGTGATTTTTGTAGAATTTCTTTGAAATTGGAAAAGTTGTGAAAATTCATAAAAATTCATCGGATCTGTTAGACGAAATGGCTTACACTATTTTATGGCGTTCAATAAAACGTTCGATTATCAAAGTTTTTTTCTTAACAGCGTTCCTACTCTCGGCTGGACCTCTGGACCATTTTGCGAAGACATTTTGCAAAAGTCTTCGGAAACGTTTGGAGCCAGCTTTAAAAGGTTAATAAAATGCACTTTTTATAATTACAGATTTATTCTTCAGAGATTTGAATGTGGTTATATATTGTGGTTTGAAATGGTTTCAGTATATATGGTTTGTGACAATCGTTTTCAACACACGCACAATACATTGGTTTTGATTGGAAAAAATTCGGGTTTTATCATTGCTATCTTGAAATAGAGATCGTTCCTTTTGAGCACTATTCGGCAGCCTCGTCGATTTTCAGCAGCTCCGATTTTCGCGTTTATCGCCGATGCTGTCGTCTTGGTGTATACCATTACCATTTATCACTCGAGCTAAAACCATTTACGAAATGTCCCACTCGAAAAAGCAGAGAAAAGGAGAAAGGAGCGTCTGGTTGGACGCGCGAGCGAGAAGACTCCTTGCATAAGTCGCACTTTCGGGATCCTTTTTTAATCCAACTGGCAGTATAACGTCTTGAATGCGACGATGTTCCAAGGCCCGCGCCTTAAATCAACGGCAGTGGATGGTCTTCCGTCTTTGCGGATAATGCCACCTTTCATTTTGAGAATTGGATGTCTGCAATGACACTTCTTTGTGCCCTGTAAAATACGCCAGCGGCCCTTTGTGTGCCTCCACGAATTATATCTCAGCATGTAATTCGCTTCAATATCTTTCAATTGCTTCTTCATGAAACTACATCTCATGCATGGATTCTTTCGCAACTTGTTACTAAGTATTTTCAATCGTTGGTACTCGAGTATTCCATCAACACTTCTAATCAAATCAGACTGCTCAGGCGAGATAAAAAATCGATCAACAAATGTCTACGATTGCAATTTCTATTTTGCTGAGTCTATTACGATCCAAAAATCATATACAATTCTGAAAAAGTTATTTAAACGAAATCAATCATTATATCGGTTTATTAATTTTTTGTTTTTCACCTAATACAATTTCTGAAAAATTGTATTTTATAAATTCATGTGGGTATAAAAATTAATTGGGTCGAATTCAAAACCAAGATCGTGTTGGACCAGGAATTTTATTACAGAATAAAAACTCCTATTTCGTTAGAAAGCATAGAATGTTCTAAACAGGTTTCCCCTCATCGCCAATTTCCCCAGCTAAAATGTCACGCTGTAAAAATGCAGATGACTTTTTTTCATAAATTTGATATGCGATGAAACATAATTAAAAATTTTTTCAAAATAATTAGTCGAAGATGAAGTGATTTTTTGAATGCCGACAAAGAAAAGGCCATGGAGAATAATTAGTCAGACGACAAAAGTGACCATCAGGCTGATACGGTGGACAAGACGCTTGATCTCGGATTAAGTGTTCGGCTGAGCTCGTCAAAGGCCGGCAATAAAATTATCGGAAGTCCGTTTATCAATGAATAAATATTGATGCCACAAAGCGGTTCATTATTCCGGCTTCATTTATAAGTTCTCTCGAAAGATTCGAATTATCGTGGTTAATTAATTGAAGACGTGGTGGCAGATATGAAAGCGGCCAATTAAGTGACCGTGATTTCAAGGAAATGCGAACGTAGATGCGACGACACGCAAAAAAATGTCCCTCATCGGGATTATAGTGTCAAATCTTTGACTATATCAATAACGATATTAGCGCTTGAAGAAATTTACTAATTAAGATGTTACTGTCCAACGTTGGTAATTAATTTCTTGACTTGAATTCGTCCGCCCACCCTGAACCCGGACAAATTTATCGAACATCTTAGTTAATTAGTTTAAGAAGATTAATTTCATCAATGTTTTCAATTTTAGTTTAAAATTTCGTTCGTACCGAAATTTCATCTTATTAAACAGAGTAATATTTTGAAATTTAATTTATTCATGTTTTAAAATGAAATTTTATATACAATAAAATTCAAACGTTTATAAATTTTGCTGTTACTGCAGCAAATCTTCTTATCACATAATACAAATTTAAAAATGGAAATCAGAATTTTCAATATACAGCATTTTCACAACATATATTTTTTATAAACCATTCACGTAATATGAAATGCAAATTATGTTTTTAAAATGATGCTATACAAATTTTCCGCTTTATAACGTGCGATTAAAAAATGAAAACAATATTTCAAGCTTGGTCATATATTTTTAAAGGCTTATGAAACTTTTTGGTTTCTTTAAAGCAATTGTGTTTTCTAGATTTAACGATTCGCGCAACTAAACCCGAAAATCCCGGCAATATTTTCTTTTGTGCCGCGATTTATTGTCGCAGCATTAGACGCAATGGTAAAAGTTGTACGCGGATTTACGCTGCAATAAAAGTTGTTCATCGTTTTGATTATCGCACGATCTCAACAGTTTCCTGAGGTCATCACTCGGACAATGCGAGCGCACCGAAATCATGAAGGTTCACGCTCCATAAAGCGTATTTTGAGCGGATACCGAATTCACAGGCTTAACAAAAAAAGGATACACAGGACACGCGAGATCGATTTGAACAATTGAGTGTCGCCGTCCGTGACCTAGTGGAATCGACGTGGTTTGCTGAGTTTACGTATACCAACTTTTGCGATTCGTAGACGCGCGAGCAAAACGGTCACGTGTCGCTCGTACTTCGGAGACGTGCGCGTGTTTCGAATGCAAGATTTTGCAAGATTGCGCATCCCGCTTGCAAGCGTGACTTATTGGCTACGTGCACAAAGCGCGACGGATAACTTATCTCCGATTTGCCTTTGCTGAGACGTGTCATGCCCTCGTCAATTCCATCCTCTCCATTCTTCCATTTCGTTCTTCTAATTCCACTCGTCCTCACAACACTCTCTCGCCTTGCACACACGTTTTTTCATCCAAATTTTGTGCCCAATCACGACAAATTCAGTTTGATATTTTCCCTGTCTGTTTGTCAAATTTTTTCCTACATTTTTATCGCATTGAAATATCCTTTTGTAGAAGTTTCATTTACGGGCAATATAATGCCCGTGCAGTGTACAATGTCAATAATCTGAAACTTTAGCATGGTTATCGAAACGTCTGCGGCTTTTCTTGTTTTCTATTGCGGGATGTTTTTCTTTTTTGCTGCTCTCTTTTTCATTGAGTTTAATACCTCTTACTCTGCTAATTGGTCATCATTATCCTGTATCTACTGAGTAGTACTTAGCAAGAGGTTGCATACACTTAAATGGGCGGAGTTAGCGCGTGTTCCATTTTATCCGTAGTCCGCTCCTCTCAATTTTATTGAATGAGTTTTGCCCCGGCCGGGTAATTACTTTCTATATTTATCTCATTAAACTTTTCCACGGCTCACTCTTAAAGCGACTATGACTATCCGCGACTTGATTAGAAAGCTCGGGTATAGATTTCCAGGAATAAAATATTTCCTCACACTCGTTTGACCATAAAAGTAGAGGTGTCTTATCTGGAGCCGTCGTGCGCTTTTATCTGTAATAACTTCCTATCGTAAGTGAGGCAAAAAGTGATAATAGAATGCGATTCAAAATCATAGATCATTCATTACGTTCCGGGCGATTAACACGAGTCGTGAGTTTTGTCGAGGGCGAAAGTCATATCGGGTGCACGTGTACGGAAGTCATCAGAGCGGATGGCTAGGGAATCGGCTGGGTGACCCGACGAATCGCCCTCTGCACCAGCCAGTTAATACGACCACCATGTTCCGCAGGGAGATTGGCGACGTGTAGTTACTGACTCAATGTTTATATTAATGCTGGGGGAACACTCGAGAGTATGCTGCGATCCCCTGCGACAGGGAATTCGTAATTCGCAGCATTTGTTCGCTGTTACCGCGGATGGTCCAATTGGATTTCACACGAAAATTAGGGTAAACTCTCCGGGTCCAGCCAAGGGGGCTTTTAAGACTTTGTTTGTTTGCACCACTATTCAATTCCCATCACTAGTTCGAAAAATGTCTGCGGTTTTAGCGCATTAAGGCTAACAACCTCAGATAGTTGATGCATTTATATTCAACTTCTCAGCGCCAACTTTTTTTATAAACCGCATCAACTTTCTGCTCTCTTTCTTTTCTTTTCTTTTTCTCTCTTTTTTTTTTTTCATCACAAGATTTGTTTTTGTTTTCCAAACGGATTTATAAATTGTTTCAATAACAAAAGTTGTCTCGCAGTTTTATTTTCTCCTTTTCGAATCGCAGCGCGAAATTGTTTCTGATGAAATTGGACAAGTTTCTAAATTAGAGGTTAAGCACGAAAGATTAATTCGTGCAATTGGGTCGAAATTCTTGAGAGTCAAATGATATTGAAATCGCTTAATAGTTGGACGATGATTAACAGCGCTGTTTGACTGTGAGTAAGACAATTATACTGGATTCATATGGTTTGAAATGGTACGTCGAGTTCCAACCGATGCATCCGGAGTGCGACCCGAGGGATAGAGCATTGATCTTAAATCAAAAACTTTACGGCTCTTTAACTCAAAATTGTGGCTATAAATCGAAGGCGTGTCACATTCGCATTCAGTTCCGCGGAATAATATGCGGTTTCGTTTCGAAACATTAATTATGCTTTACAAAACGGTCGCTCTTTTATTACGTTTACATTTGCATTCGTGAAGGTGAATTCATACTTTTTGTCAATGAAAAAATTTTTTTTCATAAAGTAATAATAGTCACATAACACTAGTCAGGATTACCATGCAAAATTAATAAAACCCATGAATTGCAAATTGAAGAGAACAATAATAGTCAGTTTTTAATTTCTCACATTATGAAATCTCTTACATTTAAATAATTTCAAATCATTTTGTACAGTTTGAACGGATGCTTGAAAATTTCGAAGTCAAGTCACAAGAAAAATCTGTTTAAACATTTCATTTTAAATCCAGTTCTTTGATTTACAATTAACACCCAGTTTCATGTTAAAAATTTTGAGTCAAGATATCCCGTTAAACAATGTCGAATATGAGCTATAGAAGAGATAAAATTTCACAAACTGAATTGAAGTATCGACATTCAAGATAAAATAAATTTAATTCAATAAAAAAATATTACGAAATAGTCAGAGAGGAAAAACTATCGAATTTAAACAATTTTGATCAAAAAGTATTAAACGAGAATATTATACAAGTTGGTTTTTAATTAATACAGGTGAAGTAGATGAAAATGAAATGTCAAAAAAAAATCATAAAGCGGTTGTTACATTTGATTGGCTGTATTTTACAATTACAATTTTGAAGGCATTTTCGTTCCTTATTTTCAACTTTATCAACAGAACATTTATAGGTTTATGGATCTCAGTGTAATCTACATGTAGGTAGACTATTACAAGAAGTTCGGACCTATAAAAGCAAACTTTACGATCATCAGTTTAGAACTTGATCCAAAATATATGGTTCCAGTTGAGTGTGACTATAGGGTACTTCTTTTCTAATGACATTTCTAAAGATTAAAGTGGATATGGCCTTTTTTGTAAATCCGCCAATGGTCGAAGTTAAGCCAATGCTAGTAAAGTGAACAGATGATGATTTTCACAGTCGGCGCGTTCAAAATATTATTGCTTCTGTTTATACGCGAAGCTTATAGGGTAAAAGCCGACCTTTCCGAAGTGTAGGCGACGGTTTTATATCGACACAATCCCCCGCTCGCCAGTCTACATCCGGTGCATGGAATATTCGCTATGCTGGAATGCAATCCATTTAATTTAAACGGCCTGTGTTAGTGTTACTGGTTTACCAGAGTGTATTCGCGATGCCGCCACTGCCACGTGCGCGCTGTTTAATCATAATTCAGCGCCGGTAAATTAAGCCCATTTTCCAGGCACAAAAAAAGACGCAAAAACGATCGTCGCTCGAACTAAGTCGTATAAGCAGTTAACAATAAATCTATCGATTATACTGAAATTAAGTGGTTCCACAAAATGTTGCTATAAAAGTTTGAAGAGTCTTTTATCCCAACGATTTCGTAAAAATTGTAAAATATTAAGTAATTAAAAAAGAGAGAAAAAAAGGAACAGTTAAAAAAATGCAAGAAACGCGCGATAACTTTGTTGTAATTTACAACTTCGTTAAAATAGCACGACGTGTTAAAATAAATTGTAATTATTTACTGCAGAGAAAAAGTTTCCTTAAAAATGTTCATTACACATTCATGATAAAGTACGTTTACACGTAAGTTATGCTTCTGGGACTTTGCGCAATATAAAAACGTATTGTCCAAAATAGATTGCATCTGGTACCGCGAGTCTTTCTCCGATAAAGTCAAGCGACGTCATCTCAATATATTCTGTGAAATCTGATTGCCGTAAAAATGCCCTGACAACCGCGCACTTTCATAGTTGGAATTTTCCGCGTGATTTTCTCGCGACAGCTATTGCGTCGAATAAAACATCAGAACTGATTGCGTCCATTTATTTGGTTCACAGTCGAGCGTCATAAATTTTCGCAATGCCGCAACATATGTATCGTGTACTTTTTATTTAATAACTCGTCATTATTCATTTATGATTTGGCTCTGCGATTCGATGCGGTTATTGTTTTAGAAGTTCTCCTACCATGCGAAATCGGAAATTGCACTATAATGCATTAAAACAATCAGCCTTTTAGATTATCGTAACAGAAGACTAACCAGGCTTATTTATGATACGTTAATGTTAACACGCAACCCGTTCCAAACAGGACGATAGATCGAAAAAAAAATGTTTTGATAACGTCCAAAATTTTTTAAATTTAAATCACCACTCATACGTTATATTTAAAGATTTTATTTGCGCTCCTAATCAATAATCGTGTTTTAGCAGCGAATTAAATCATGTTGACTTTGTAATTTTAATCAAACAATGAACGCGAAGTCTTGATACGAATTAATAATGGTTATAACGGGCTCCATTTAAAAAAATCGTTCCCATGCAAATTTAATTAAAACGAACCTCATTTGTACAGCGTCCATGTTTAGAGAGATTATAGTGATTAGTTAGGTCTAAGCAGATTTAATATATCTGATGGTACGACATGTATCGTCGAAACTGATCGAATGGAGTAATAATTGAAACCTGAACAGGCTTATTTGCGGTTGATTCGCTACCATGCATACATGTGGTTTTCTGTGAAGATTATTACCGTCAGAACTAACATGAAAAAACACGACTTTTGAATGCAAAAATGTCTCCAAACATCTGACCAACGACCTCGGTGGAAAAAATTTTATGCAAAAGGGCAATGCCTGTAAAGTCGAGGATATTATACGACTCAAAAGTGTTTATTGGCTCGTGTATAGAAAGTTTGCAAATTGGTCGCGAACTCATCTATACGTAGGGATGAATAAGGCGCGCGTATATAAACTTCATTAAGAAGCATTCGCGTTTTATCAGGATGCCAAACACGTTTACTTAATAGCAGCATTTAACTCTTAAGTATATCGAAGTGGCGTTCTCAGCTATGACAACCACATAAGAGCTCTAATACCGGTGTCGGTAATTTTAGGTGTGGAACATACACTGTTATTTTATCAGCTTTTAAATGGGACTCGATTACCACGTGTGATCGTCGCTTGACAAATAACTTATTGTTTTTATTTGTCACGACATCACTTTCAAAACTTTTCTAATGAGAAACTTGCGTCGTCAAACTTTTTAACTATCGTTTTGGAATGAGTTCAATCAATATTATACACAAGTGATATTTGTCGGAACAATTTTAATTTAATTTCTAGTTTAAGCTTTGTGTGCATGTCGAAAATTCGTGACGCAATTTTCGGAACATTTTTCGAGCGGAGAAAAAAAAACAATTTTCAGGCTATCGGTGCAAGTACATCGATAGTGTAAGGTTTAATACATGCAACGTTGGTTTTGATAAGAATTACGTTTATCGAATGGAATTAACAAAATAGTGGTTACTGTGTTATTTGCATAAACTTTAACTATCGCGTGCGGATAAGGAAACGCGTGAACAGTTCGTTGCCGGTTGCCCCACGAGTCGGCCCAGATCTCAGATTGGCGTATAAGCCGAGCGTAATTTTAATTAGCCCGATGTTTAAGCGATGTCAACGGCACGTTAAGCTATACATAGCTGTACTGCGAACATGCCTTCAAACCTCACGCTATCACGCTGACATAATTACATAGTCTTTTTTGACGCTTAATCGATTATTAGAAGCTACGCTGTTTTATGCAAAAAATCATCTCCCATTATGATTTTTGACTCTCGCGATTGATGCAAGCTGAGATGCGGCTAAAATAAAACAGCAACATGAAAATGTTCGAAGAGGAAAAAAAAGTTGTGAGATCAGGCTTAAGATGGGAGTTTTGGAATTGAATTATGGCATGATCGATTTTGTTTTCAAAATTGTAATTAGATGAGGCAAGAGTTGAAACTATTGCTGTTTCGAATTGACATTTGGTAGTGTTTGAGCAATATTATTTGATCAGGGGTTGTTGGAGAAAACTTTCGATAATATGGCGCATTCTTGAGCACACAGCCGGTAACTGGGTTATGGTATTTGCAAGCATGCAGCCCTCGTGGCGTGACTTCATTCAACGTCAATCAGATCAGAACCTCGACTTGGGGTCCTCTCCTTCTCAACTTCCTTGAGTTCCTTCTACGCTTCAAGGGCCATTTGGTTGATTGAAATAGCTCCTTTCAACCAAACTTTCACATCAACAACAATTCTCTGTTTGTTGCTTGTATTATCGATTCAATCACTTTATGGACATTCGATATATTGGGCCATTGTTTGGATGTGGCCAATTTTGTTATTACAAAAACAACCGAAAACAAAAACAGACAAACAAAACATGTTATCATATCAATTCTAAAACAAGACGAATTCTTGGATTTCCCATAGGTGAAGGATGAGCAATTTTTTTCTCTTTTAGAAAATAATATAATCTGGATGTAAATTTTGCAACATTTACATTTTTGTTCCCTTCGGATTCGCCCATCCTCTATTAGCACCAAGATGAAAAGTAAAGTCTGAGCTGCTATTACTGAACATCCTCTCTGTGCGTGGTAACTCTTAAAGGTCTTTGCGAGCTCGTTGCCGAACAAGCCGGAAGAAGAATCAGGAAAGTCCGGCGCGCAAAGAACAAGGAAGGAACGAGATTCGCGAGCACATCTCCCAGGAATCCTTAAATTACGCGCAAGTGCCTCTCCGCTGGCATATCATGGCAAAACGAACAAGAGGAAACAAAAGCCAGGAAAAACTTACCTTTTAAAAACTTTTTATCTTTTCCAATTCGCGCGAACTCTCGTTGCTTTCGCTTCTCTGTCTCGAGTCGATATTCATTTTAAGCCCCGTGCAGTTTTGGAATAGATACGCGTTGTAATTTGATATCGATTTGATTCAGTCTTCAGGTTTATTTTGCATGGCCTTCCGTTAGAAGAGAGTTACGAAGCCCAGATAAGGGCTCTAATTGGAAACAATTACGCGGTAATGTGTGTTTGTTCGTTCCACTTGCAACACGCCGTTGTTTTTCATCGGCACGAGAAGAATGCATTGGCAAAACTTCGGTTTAATAATTACAACCTCGAGCGCGCCTTTTTGTAGAATAAATTACCAGCGATTTCATTTGCAGAAAATTCTATAAGCGAGGCATTGGCACCTTTATCTGCCGCTTAGCCAGTCCTATCAAAAGTATTCCACCGACTGCATTTTACCAAGCTCGAAAATAAATTTGACAGCATGAATTTTTTTACCGTTAATTGAAACTACTATCTTTTCGCCGAGCGTTCCTCGGACTTTGCATTTCGATAAATTAGAATCCTTCTTAGCGAGTAGAAAAAGAAGTGCTCCCGGGACAAAAGGCTCATTGTTTTACTTGTATTTTTTCACCGAAATATCCGGGTTAATTGTTCTGGATAAAGAAAATTCGTTGTTTAATTGTTAAAAAAGAACATTCCGTCGCGAGTAATTTGGTGTAAAATAAGTTCGGAAAAAATCGATCCTTCGTTGGTGATTAATTTGGTTCCGGGAGTGTGTGCAACTAATGATGATTGAATAGTAGGGAATGAATCGTGACTCACAAACGAGGAAAGTAAAAAAGGACGCGGCTTTTGTTTCGCCCAAGAAGGGTGCAACACAAGATGATGACTTGGGAATCTCGGTGGATCAACTGTGTTTTTTTTCCCTCTAGCATTCGGCTTTTACATATTCGCGTATTATCGTTGAAGAAATCGCCAACTAAGTTTTCTCAAAGTCCTGGTCCAGATACGGAGGGTGGGATCAAACTTAAAGTAAATACTTTGTTCAACTATCTAACAAGGGGCAGACGTCTCAGGCTTAAAAAAACTATGAGGGAAAGAATACTGCGTGAGCAGAATC
Organism: Trissolcus basalis; assembly: GCA_025266255.1. Classification (NCBI taxonomy): domain Eukaryota; kingdom Metazoa; phylum Arthropoda; class Insecta; order Hymenoptera; family Scelionidae; genus Trissolcus; species Trissolcus basalis. The sequence goes on from JAAMPD010000139.1 coordinate 42,209, forward strand.
GCGTAGGTGAAAGTTGGCTAAATTCTTAGCGAGATTATCCTTTTGCAAAAAGTCGTAAAATACGTCTGGGACTTTCAGCCGAAAAGGCTTAACGATTTTAATAACTTTTTGATAGTCCAGTGGTTACTCCTATTTTGGTTACTTTTATTGGATTACGTTTTGTGTAAGCCGGTTTACAATCGTGTCAAGACTTTGGAATTGTGCATTTCGTTAGACTGTCGTCAGTGTTTTATAAAGCGACCCAAGTATTAATGGAATACGTGATTATCATTCCCCGTTTTGTGATCACTCATTCAAGCGACGAGAAATGTCATAATCTTATCTAGACTCTGCTGAAAGAAGCGCGTTTTCAATAGCGCGAGTGCGCATGCGTATTGAAAGCCCTCGATTAATAAAGGATGCGAGGGTAACAGAAGAGAAGGGTCGCCTTCTTGTGTTTATCGTCGTATGTATATTCAGCAGAGTCTCATGAGGAACTAATGAGAAGCTTGGCGCTTAGTTTTTTTGAAATGCGTGAACACGCAGTTGTCGAAGCGAAAGGGGTGTGCGACATCTTGAGGGAGCAACAACGGCTACGAAACAATCCGCCGGCCGACCCACTCGTTTCGTTTCGAGAACCTATGCAATCGTTCCTCGTCACAGCAAACAATGAAACGTGCATTACGCGTGCCGTGATTGAATACTTTTCAGCCAGGGTGGTTGATTGTTTGACGATAAGAGTCGGGGATGAAGCGTGTTGCTCTTCGTCAATACGTCCGAATTCATTTTGCATATCACCGAGTTTTCAGACACAACTANAGTTTTTTTTCCTGTTTAATAATAACACCATTTGTAACCAGTACCTATAATAAAACAGCTGGGAGAAATAGCCAATAACAAGTCAAAGTTAATTATCCATTAGGTTCGTTATTTTTACTACTATTGTTTCTGTTTTTTTTCCACGATTCATACACAGTTTGTCGTTCATTGTGGCATGCATACTATTATGACAACTGTCTACGTCGTACACATTTACATCAGTTAATAATTGACCGCATGCAGAATCAAATATTAAATCGTGTATTTTTGTCATTTAGGGCGTAATGCAATTTTTAGCTTGTTTTCATGTCTGAGTGCTTGACTTTATTTTTAGACTCATATAAAATTGTTTGCAATGTATAATTAAAAAATGAACTAAATATTTTCTTTACAATGTTTTGTGCGAAAGTTTCTAACTATATTATTGACAGATAAATATTGACACATCTGGTGGTTTTTTTAGGCTCAAGAAAGGGCGCAGAACTTGAAGACACTTGGCAACAAGCGAGGACTGCCTAACGATTCGGAAGCTGCGGCTGGGTCTTTTTATTTATGTGAGAAAATATTCAGCGAGCCCGTAGGCGTCTCGTCAAATAATGACGACGTGACGGTGTCCGTTGCCCTGTAGGAATGCCGGCGCAAAGGCGGGACAAAACCTAATGCGCTGTCATCTATTCGCCATGAAAAAGGATTGTTGCCAAGTGCAACCAGGAGCGAAAACAATTGCTCACCCTCTATTCCTTTTTGATGAATGTTACAACGTATTTGTCCTTCGCTACGAAAAATATTTTGAATGCATTCGACTTCGCTTGAAGCCTCATTTAACTCCGGCGATATTTAACTTACCCTCAAAGATAATGGAAATCTTTTGTTTTCATGTGTTTCCTTTTGCTCGAAAGGGTCTTTTGAAAATGCATCTCGTAATGATGATTTGAATAAAAAGGGACGAAACAAATTGTTCATTTTTATTTCACCCTTGCCACTCGATGTGGATGTTGCAACAAAATCTTTCAGATATTGCAACGCAGGTCAAACGAGAATTAAGGCAAATTTTTCACTGCTCCAACGAAAGTATATCAAAACCATTTTCTCCAGGATGAATTATAACTTTTCAAACTGCCATCGAACGTCTAATAAACTTTTAAAATGTTTTTTTTTTTCAGACAAAGTAATATCCAAGAAGCTGACACACTGATTCATGTGTTAACAGGATAAAGTTTTTGCTGCACATAATGCGATATTTTTCGTTCGGCATTTGGATCACGACTCACGAGACTCGATATAGTTATTATCAATTAGAAGCGATTTCACGTTTTCCTTATACCGACAAATATGACTACAATGCGGCAGTACAAATTTTTGTCACGTGTACTGTAGCCGCGGGTCACGAAGCGACGTTTTCCTTAATGTGACTTTTTCTAGCACAACGGTTATCCAGTACTCGACATGTTTCCCGATCATTGCGCATCGGTCCAAAGGTCTTTGCAAGCCACGCTCCTCCTCAAAGCGCGGATGAACTTCCAGTAGAAAAGTATGGAAAACTTTGAAATGCTTTTCGGATTCAAAATGCACCACGATTTGGAATGTAAATTCATCTGAATTTTTGCCGCTGCTGACTTATTTTCGTGTAGATATGCGACAGGCGAAGAGAAAGGGGATCTTGGCACACCATATTTGATATAATTAAAGTGCATAAATGAACACAATGGTACAAGGCTCAGGATACAGTGGCTCGTACTTATCGGCGAAGGTATTCAATGCAAATGCCCAAAGGTTCTTAGCTTGTAGCTCATCGCCAACCGGCTCAAGGCGCATCGTTAGTAATTTTCGATCGGAAACCAATTCAGTCGAACTCGGTGCACATGAGAAAAACGTTTCAATAAGCATTTAACCGCGAAATTTATTTCCCTCCTGGTGTATAATATATTATTGCTTCAATTTGAATCAATTTCATGTTATTTCCCGTAATTGTTTTACGATGCGCGCTACGAATTTCCGGTCACTGATACCGCGGCCTCTGAAAAGTCTGACCAAAAAGAATATACAAAAACCGATCGCGGACTCACGATGCAACTGTGTATAGTTTCTTTTGAGTTATCATCTGTGCAAAAATAGGATCCGTCTAATCAGATGCTATTTGCGGGGCTTTTCCTCTGTTATCGATCCGATTTCGAAGGGGATTCTTTCTTTTGAAAGAAATCTGACGTGCGGAAAAATGTCTACCCAACGATGATCTTGGTTCAGCGATAAACCAGATTTTCGCTTTCATCTTCACGTGTCGCTCATGTGCGCATTGCTCACGGGTGCAATACCGTAGCAAAGCCTACCATTATATTATCAGGAAAATGGTCTACGGTGCGGCCACGCCCGGTTAATGCAGGATATGCAGAGAAGACGTCGCGGTTAACATTCAGCCTTGCCCTGGAGCAAAGACCTCGTGTACAGCTGCCGCACAGGTCCGGATTAGCTACGGACGCAACACGCTTATTCCAATTGCTACGTGTGTGCTGATTGTTCCAAATCCATTATTTCGAGAGCGATACGCTGTGTCTTGTATGCTATCGCGCGAGGCAGTTTTATTAATGTGAAGTTATATTCAGGTTTCTTTTTGTGGCGTCGGTATTTCATCCCCGGGCGAAATCGTGTCTTATGTCGTCGAGAAAAATTAGGTCGTTTCATGTTCAATTGATTCTATATCAATCCAATTCCGTTTATGTCTGTTGAGTTTAATTATGGACAAAATAATTTGAAATCGTAAAATGAAGATATTCGTGTGCTCTTAAAATATAGCGAAAAAAATCAGCTAATAGAAAGCTGGGGATTATTGAATAAAGATTTAAGTGTTACGATATAACGTTTGGTTTTCGGTTAAGAATACATTTCTTGGACGGTGAAATCCGAGTGAGTTTAATCTGATTAAATGATAAATTACAGCAGAAATGTCAGACCATTGTGGTTTTCCGACGAAAAATTCGTTTCGCGAAATAAAAACATGACATTCGATTTCATAAAGGAAAATGTAACGTGAAAGAGATTGTAGAATACCATTTCGTATCTTATTGGACACAAAAGCGCAAACAACGCTCTTGTACGCTTGCCAAAACATATTTTTTATGGCTCTATTCTCTTTTTAAATTAAAACCTTATTTCTCTTCGCTTTCCTGACATTTATATTTAGATCATTGATTGTGTGATTGTTATTTGCGATTAAAAAAGATTCACTAAAACGTAACAAACCTTGTTTATTGGTAAATCATTTAAAATTTATTTCAAACAAGAGACAATTGAAATGCTGAAAAAATTTTGACCTTTTTTCCCATAACTTGAACATAAATTCGAAAAACCTGGAGTTTCTTCTCCAATTCTTTTATTCCAAGTATTTTGTGGCGTATATGGGGTTTACTTTTATAAGGTGGCAGTTACGATGTACGGCAGATAATGCATACGAAGTTTATACGTATAAGGCGAGTGCAAACAAGAAAACCACGGCTGAGCTGCTGATGATCACAATGGTTTCACAATATCACTCGTTTGTTCGTCTCCCTTTGGACTACCACGTATTTACATAGAAACTTTTATTAAAAAGATTTAGCAATTTGAAATTTCAATTAATCGGCCCTATTATATCAGTTGCACAATTATGTAAATGATTTGCTCGTTGATTCGATTGAATGATTTGCAGAAAAGTTACAAAAGTTATATACCAAGAAGAATTGATTACTGTTTACAAATGCGCTGAGTGCGGTTTCTAGTGGGAACAAATTTAGCGTAAAGTTAATCCAGAATGCTTATTTAATTTTCAATATCGATTCCGTCTGATTGAGCTAGCTTTCTGCAATGGTGCAATGGATTGAACTCTGCAAGTAGAATAATAGTAATGTTAGACGCGAGTAATGTTTCGATTCGCTTCTCAACGACGATATACACCAGGGTAAAAAAGAAATTGATTGGACTGCTAGAAGAAAGGAAACAAAAAGATAACTTTACAAGATGAAATTGAATGACAAAAGAACTATAAGAATAAAAATTTGGCGGTGCAGAATTATATGCTCAGTTTGATTAAATAATTTTTTGTAATTGAATTTGTTTGAGATTTATTTGTTTTATTTGATAAAATTGTAGAATATACGCTCGTGTAATTCTAATCATTTTTGTAAACCGGTATGAAAATATTTCTAGGGAATTATTGTCAATTAATAATATATATGATGATTGTACAAAGTATGTTGTTTCAAACCATCCCCTCGATGACATTGCTCGTTGGCGAACTTTTTAAGCGGCTTACGGTGGAATCCGTTGTAGCAGCGCTAATGAACGTCCGCCCTTAACGATACTCAAGAGTAAGCAAAGCCAATTCATCCCGATCGTTTATAGGTTTTAATTTTTGAAAAATTTCAATTCCCCTGGCATGGTATTACGAAATTTCCATCTCGAAGTGTTTTCTTCGTTTTTCGCATATTTATTTTCCAGTCAGCCGGATAATTTTGTTATACATAATGTTTTTGAACAAATTGCTATCAACCAGAGCTAGAGCCAGACGTGGAAGTATTTTTTAACTCCGGAAGTTGTAGGAAAGACGAAAAATCGGAATAGCATTTCGGGAGGAAATTCGTTTTGGAAGGGTTAATCGGGCATATTCAATATTCGATATTCTGCGTGGCAGTCCCAACTGAATGAAAAGCGAATCCTATTTACATTTCAGATTTGCGTGACGTCCCAATATACATATCGCAGCACGATCAATTTTGCCCGACAATAAAGTGAATCGCAGAAGCGTCCTCGACGACTTGCCGAAGCATCCTTCGGAGTGCGCACGTTTTTGCTATCGATTTCCGGTATGTACGTCGAATACGAACATTTGGTATTAAAGTGGAAAAACACTCGAGTTTGAAATAGCCGGGAAAGTAGGTCTGTGGTGGAAAGTGGAAAGACCTCTGGGACGTTTTCGCGAAAAAAAAAACAAAAAAAAAAACTAAAGAAAAGCAAAAAAGAACAAACAAAAGACGACAACACGTCCGAGTAAAGCCAAAGAAAAATAGCGGGATTTACTCGGCACATATTTTGCCAAAATGGAATGCTGTCGCTTCGGCTGAATTTTGAGCAGCGCTCCGCGGCACCTTGCTTCACACGATCGCGCTGACTTAGCTCGCGCTTGTATTAAATTTCAAAACTATATGTAACCCGAATTTAGAAATACACTCATATTCTGTTGGCATGACTTTTAAGAGCTCGGAGTTACATCCCGACGTAATTATTTCACACCTGACCTGTTTCCTGGTTGGTTACACTGTAGTCGAAATTGTTATTTTTCCGGGAGCAACATTTTAAGAAAGCTCCAACGGGATTAATAATACAATATACGAAAGTTTGGCGCAAGTTTTAGTGGAGAACGTGAAGTTATCAACTACTTGGGGTGCGATATATAGTTTCATAAAATACGAGAAACTCGCGCACCAGCTCTTCCGCGAGGACTTTCTTTATATTTGTCATAACCACGAAACGTGCTAAATGATGACTAATTGGGGAGCAGCTTGTTTAGATTCAGTTCCTAACTGTGTTACGTGGTTTCAGGTGAACTGCACAGTCTCCGTTTGACGACAACAGACTCCTCCACCCTGCTTTACAAACTCGATCAATGACCGTGAAGCCACCGGGGAGTACGCTACGTCTGGCATCCCTGCTGCTTTATGTCTCTACACGATTCGGACCATGAACTCATAAAATTATGGTTCCAGCTATGCGTCGGGCCCATCCCGATAAAACTTTCTGGTAGTCGCAAATTATCATAAGTTACACCGTCTAATCTACTCGTTAACATCCTTCTGTTGAATGTATCAGTAGAATAATAGAACCGGGCTCCTTACCATTATTATCATTTTCCAGTGATAAGTTGTCTGTGGAAACTCGCAAAGATTTATTGCTGTGTGAGGTTCAAGAAAAATCATAAATTTCGCGTTATAACCACTGATGAAATAACAATTTTTCTCAGACACATGTGACCTACCTTCGGGGACATTAATAACAATCGCTGAAGAAAAATGAAAAATTGTCGTGATTAAAGATGGAAGACGGTATGTAAAATGACTATGGCGCGGGGTGATTAATGCCGTTTAATTAATCACCGGCATGAAATTGGATTTGGTGAAATACCGACGCGAATGCATATACTTATATTTAGAAATTTTTTAGAGAAAAAGCTGTTGGCGAACAAAGGCCTAATTTCTGCTGCGAGTGTAATCAAGGAAACGAATTGTAGGGTAGCTTTAGCCTCGAGCTATTAATGCGCGACGGCCCCTGGAGACAAGGCGTCAGACGACGTACCGCAAAAGTGTCCCAGTAACGTCATCGGAGCTCTGATGGATTTAATATGCCGCTGGTTTGTCGCGTTATCAGTTGACTTTTATTTCAATCTCTGGATCAAATAAACCGTTATTGGTTGGAACACGGCTCTTTTAATTAAGTGAGACGCGAGGCTGCATTTTGCGGCCTCATAATGCATAAAAATGTATATTCGAAAAGAGCTGGGTGGTGAAAAGAAGCCATTTGCAGTACAAAAAGTGACACATTTTGGTAGAGAGTAGGCTATCATTTTACTTGCGCGCTTTGTTCTTTCATTTCACGTCAGTGTCTTGCGTAGCAAACCGCGAAGATCGTAAGACAAAGGCAGGAGAAGACAAGGGAGAAAAAAAAATCTCTTGCGCGCAGGGAAAAAAAAAGAAGTGAGTAAGTAGAACAACGGAATGAGAACGAAAAGAGAATGAAGCATCGCGCATATGAAGGTATAGTTAGGGCAGGCGGAGGGCTTTGTTGCATGGCCCTTTGACGCGTGCCGCTGCGATTAATCTGCTCGTATGTGCAAAATCGAGTGCCAAAATAGGCTAGAAAATATAGATCGCACGAGCATTTCATTCGCAAAAGTGCTGCGAGCGAAATTTCTCATAGCTGCCTCCATCAGCCGACAGCCATTCATCCGACGTTTTGATTTCTAACGAAAAATTTCGTTTTCATCAAAATTCATCGTTGATACACACAGTGTGCGTTTTTTTTTGGTGGTTCAGTTTCACGGTTTTTTAATTCTTCAAAGTGAAACTTTATTCGAATATGTAATTTTAATTTTTTCAACGTTTCTTGTTAATGAAATATTTCACAATAATAATTGTCTTTTTTCACCAACCGATTCAACTGCTGATCATTTTTATTGTCGAGCAGTTGGAGCGAGATAAAAAAAGTGAAAAATCAGAAACATTATAGAGGACAAATGTATATAGATATAATTGGTGGATCTGGGGCGCGTTTTCCCCCTAAGCACGATAATTGGCCGTTGACTAACATCTCTGGGATTTCAAGATGGCAATCGGTGATAAGAAAATCCCGAAGGACGGAACGTACACGCGCTATATCTAGGTGTGTAAATATCGAGCCTGTGCCCGTGGCGTTCCATCGTTCTCTCCGACCTAAACGTAATCTTCCTTAATACGGTGCACGTGACCGCGTGACGTAATTGGCGATACTCGATTCGATGGGAAGATCCTGTTATCTCGCGTCATTTTGACTATACGAGTCAAGTTTTTTTATTCCTTGGAGTCGTCTTTTTTCCAGGGATCCCTCTCTGATAAAGCCGTGGCACGATTTGTTTATTGGGAATACGATCTCCGAAATCGATCTCGGGGATTATCATACGGTGCCTTCAAGATATATTACAACGCCGGCAGCCGATAGAATAGTTTAGACTGAACGTTCGATTGGCCTGATGTGTACAATATATATTAGACTAAGCCGGGCGAAATGAATCACGTAAAAGGCGATGGATATTTAGAAAAATTGGTCAAAGTTTCATTTTCCAAATAAGTCGGATCAAGTTTTTTCTTTCCATAGATCAAATGTGAATGGGTGGCATAAATTCAAATCGATCCACCGGTGAAAAAATTATCTTGTAAATAATGGTCGGAGATAAAAAAAAATGAGCACGACCTTGATATATTTTTGATACAGATCGGATTATTTTAAATACCGGTGGCTAATCGTATTATGCATATTTGACAATGATTTATTGATGAAAAGCTGTATATGTATATTATGGTTTGTTGGTACATCTCGGTGCATCTATATTATTTGTGAATGCTATACCACATAGTGGATTCAGATTTGTTGTGGACTTTCCGGGCGCGCGCAGATAGTAAGCTTCACGTGTTTACCTGTAACAGAAAAAGTCAAACAAAAAAATTAATCGCTGTTACTCTGAACTTTTGAAAATAAACATATATCATTCGAATTCAATTAGAAGTCAAATACAAATTATTGACGGTAGAACAATTTTGGTTATGTTCAACTTTGGAACTGCAATTGTTTAGCATATGGTATTATGCTTATTGGGCGTAGGTTATTTTGAAGCAAACCGAAATTTCGAATTAATACGAATTTCTCACATGAAGTCACATTAATCCGAACCAATCAAGCTTTCAAACTATACCAAATTGAGAAACTTTATTGAGATTGATTATGCTTATATACATAATGGCAGCTAAGTAGTTTGCTAACTACTTTGTAGTAATTGTAACGCGTAAAACTTATTTATCGAAATATTGTTATTATCTGTCCCCTTCCCTTCGCTAATAATTGAATTTATTTCACCTCGCTATCTTATATATGAAAACAAAAAGTGTACAAAAATTATAGAGGGTCTTTTCACCGACAGGATAATGTAACGTAATCTCAAAGGAGAAAAATTGAAGTGGGGTGACGAAAAAGAAAAAGACCCGATATCATCGCCAATCAAAGAATAATAAACGATTGGATATTCTTTCTTCTCTCGGATTATTTAATTACAACGATTTTCAAGATCAAACGAACAAGTTGGCGGGGCGCGCGTTTACTCACGGCATAATTTGGCGACTGTCAGCCGACTAATAACATCTCGTTCCTTTGCTGGATAATGCGTTATTATCGCGGGAAAGCATCAGTCAATGCCTTGAGAAAATTGTTCGAGAAGGGAGTTTGAGCGCTTGTTTTGATATTAGCTTATGTTGTTTTATGGGGATTTTAAGAGAATACAAATTGGCTCGGGCTTAGAGCACCACGCGAAAGGCAAACATCTTTTTCAATTGCAATATTATGAAAACAGTATTAAACCCAGCGAGTTTCAGATGATTTCAGATGCAATTTTTCGTTCCACATCACGGACTCAAACAGTTTTGCACGACAGGCTCGGCGATCATGGTTCATGGGATAAACTGTGTTGACAAAAACGGCTGATAAGAAAGGAAGCGAACGTTCCTGACAGAGATCCACTATAAGCTTTTGCGTCTCTATAAACTTTATTTCATTAAATCAGTCGCGTTCTATCGGGATATTTACATACGACGTGAATCGTCTGCGAGATAAAAAAAGTTTGCCGAAAGCAAGTTGTGATCGAAAAGCGTGGAATATAACTTGTCGTATGATCCAGTCTGTTCTTGCACGAGTCTTTACAGTTACGGAGAGTACATATTTTTCATTCCAAGATGGTTCCAATTGCGCGACCGAGGAAACGGTGAAAGCTCGACCGCGTCGGTTCGGAACGGGCAGGGTTGTCGTCCCTCGCCGGAGACGAGATTGAAATCTAACGTGCATATAGAGTGCAATTACGCCCGACCCATTTTCCGGACAATAACGAACGAATCGTTGCTGGAGCACAGCCAAATCCGCGTACAGTTCCTCTATTCCTCTTACGGGTTTGTTAAATCCGGCTTAACTTAGGCAAGGTCGTAGGCCAGCGAATTTATTGCTGCGCCGAAATAAAGCCTCCGAGGAGATGCAACTGTTCCTCACGAATTGATACCACGCGCAATTTTACTTTAATTTTCACTGGCCTCGCCCTCAGACGTAACTTTGCTTTGCTTGCGTTGTCAACTCTTGCACTTCATTGCTAATTTTAAGGGGGCCTCGTTTTCATACCCGTGATTTGAATTGCAATTTTATGGACAGAATTTGAATAAATCTCGCTTGCTTTTTCAAATTAAATTCCATTTTGTTCATCTCCGAATGAACAAGATGTGACTTTATATTTATTGACGAGAGATTAAAAATCAATTTTTCATCAACAAAACATTATCTTAATCAGTAAACGCTTTTTATTGAACTAAAAAAAAGAAACTGAATGACGTGTAAAATACGTTTGATCGGAGCTTATAAAACCAGCACTTAACAGCTTTGACAATCAAGAGTTTATGGTAGGACAGGTTCGAGTATATGGAGCGTCGATTTCCGCGATGTACGTGTGTTTCGATACACATATAGTCGAATTTCGACGGCCCTTATCTTGGTCGAAAACACGGGCAAATAAATTTTGCACTGCTTAATAGATCGCATTTGCATTGAAAATCAAGCGAGCTCATATCAATTCACATGATAACCATAATTTCGACGCCGTCTAATTTAATTCTTGAACTCATTTTGAGAATCAATTCGCCGGCACAACGTCATTATCCATAATGAATGTACTTTTTAATTGGATTTCTTGTGCTACACATCTTTACTCCTCCTTTTCAGAAGTTCTTTTTTTAACTTATTTTGTAATTAGTTTTCTTCGGACGAGCACATGCCGAAGTGCATTTCGTTCACGCCAAGAAGCGTTGGCAACTTCGCGGCACGTGGCTGAACGTTGACAAATTATCGAACGCTAGAAAGAGTATCCGTGACAAATGGACGCCGGATGACAGCGGCCCGTTTAAATGCTATACCTCTAACGAGTTTAGGCTACTTTTTCATTTGAAAACACACTCCCTGCTCGATTACCGGAAATCGCGGATACATTACCAGAAAATAGCGCAACTTCGAACCGATCAGATTACCGTTCTACGATGTTAGGCCGTATCGAACGATCCAACACTTCACGTTTACAAACAAGAAAGTAAGAATTTTTTCTTGCCAAGTGCCACAAGTTTTTCCAAAGACAGGTATTTTAAATTCCAATTTTATTGTCACTTGAACAGATCGATTGAGCAATTAAATGTATTGAGTTATTTGATTTTCTTCAAACTTCATTTTTTCTTCGTACAGACAGAGAATCGAACTTTTTAGTGATTATGCAGAAAACACTTGCGTCATTTTACACCGTCTCACTAGTGTTCTCACGAATTCGTATAGCTATGCGAGTTGTAGAAAACATTTAGCCTCTTAACAGGAATGTCCATAAAAACTTAATGGTTGAGACAAAATTGCGCTTTATGATTCCGAGAATCGTGCGTATACTGGTTGCTGCATTTTAATGCCATTCATGTTTACAAATGCATTCAAAAAGAAAAACATTTTATCTTGTGTATTTTTGTTGCGGATTTATATAAAGCAAATAAAGGAATTCATTCCTTTTGTACTTTTTTGCTTCGATGATTAGTTTTAATCGAATTCGATGAACGTTTCACGCAATACCAGATGGATATATTAGGTTACAATTTTGTAAGCAAAATCCATCGGCAAAGAGATAAAAATGGCGCTTTGTGGATTTCCGATTGCGATATGGTATTTGTAAGCGAAAACGTCAGTAATACTCCTTTCGCCTTGCACACACGATCCTGCGGGAATTTAAATTCTGACGTTTATATGTGATGCAAAAGAAAAGGCGTCCGACTGACGTTCGATGATTACAATATTTGGCTTCAGTTACCAAATAACGATTTATTCATTTACCGATAATCGGAAGTCAAAATTCAAAACGATTTATCGTCGTTGAAACCGTTCCCGGTGAAGCGACTTTTCACTTTGATATATATGTATCTATTACTGTTGGATCACAGGAAATATCTTTGTCATCATCGCCTTTTTCTGCGATCAATTTTTGATTTTATCTTATACCAAGAATAAATATATATCAAACAGGATGAAACATTTCAAGTATATTTATGTTGGACGCTATAATCATTTATATTCAAATGTTTTCAAGGCGGGGAAAAAAATCAAAATAAAATATCCTTTAATTAAAATGAATCAGGATTCAGCGCACACCATCGAAGATTGATCATCCGAAATTGCGTCACGCCACTTAAAACACACGACGCGCGAAGTGTGAAATTATTTTTGGACGTCGGTTCTTTGGGAAGATGAGACGCGCCGTTCCAGAGCATGCTTTTCGTTGGATTTTTGATGTAACGTCACCTCTTGGCGATGATTTTTCTTGCGGAGGTGCTGGTGCCTTAAATTATCTCGCTTTTCTTTCGGCCTTTTTTCATTGAAAGTGATCTGTCCGAAACAGCAGTCGCGTTACAAATTACGTCCGCATTCAGCCGGCGCGGGTCATTAAACTTGTAATGCAATTTCGGTAAAAGCTGATAAAGCAGTGGATTAAATTTGGTCGCATTGTTTATTTTGGACACGCGTTTTATTGGGCTTCGAAACGCTTTTTAACACTGCGCGCGAAATCACTGTTTTTTTTTTCGCAACGGGAGATGGCGTTCGTCAATCGATCTAAATTTTTCTCACCTGTACAATTCAACGGACGTGACACGTTACAACAAAATGAAAATTTTCCAAAGGAAACTGTCGCAAACTTTTAGCAGCACTTAGTTAATTATAAATTCTACAAGACAAAACGCTCGAGTATGTAGAGCGGCATAAAATTTTCTAGCTTGGATATAACAAGCCACTCGTCACTGCCACTTTCACGCTTTAATCACACTTTTGTTTCAAACTATATGAGTAGTGCGAAACTACGTTCAAAAGTCACTTGAATTGTTCCCTCTGTTGTAAATTATTTTACAAATTTGCCATCGCGCCATTGTCCTGGGGTGTTTTTTTCTGTGTATAACATTTTAATTAAAAGAGAGCTTGGCGCGAGAATTAAAATGAAGATGCGAAATAGCGATACGTCGGATCTGCTTCGAACGAATTTGTGGAGATTGAAAAAAAAAAGGCGACGACGCGGCCTTTCTCCGCGACCCGGGGAAAATGCAATTTCAAAAGTTTCATAATGGTGTCGCCACGTCGCAACATTATCATTTCTAGGTGCGAGAATGAGGTTTATTTTGCGGCAAAACAACTTCTTGAGATAAAGGCGCGCGCTAAAAGAATTAATAAATATGTAAAGTGGTGTTATGAAATCGAGCAGAGTTTTAGCCTGAACGCGCACGTATTTAAATGATTATGTGCTTTACGGGCAAAACGCGCTTGGGATGATAAAAAACAATTATATTCTCGCATGCTTCATTTGGTTCGCGCCTTTTTTTATCCCTCCAGACGAGGGGAGGTGTGAATGAAAAACCTTCAAATTTTGAGTTAATTAAGTTGTAATAATAAAGTCATTATATCAGTTTTCATTAGCGCGGCGCCGCCGTCTCAATTTGCACGAGTTTCCGTTCGAGAATGAGAAAAGACTCGCAGTCGTGGAAGTTAGAATTGCTGAAAGTTACACAATTATTGCTAGCGGTTACAGGGGTATTTGTTTCTGACACATCTGTACATGAGCAAGTTTTCAGCAAGACGCTCTCGTCTGCAACAGTATACTCGAGTCAAGGAACTGCTAAATGTCATTATATTTTTTTTTATTAACAGACAAAATTCGTTGTCTTTCTAATATTACAATTACATTTCAAATATTGATTTGTTAGTCATCCATCGCTATATTGTTGCAACGGCATTTGTGCGTTGCTTTGTGATACACGATTAGTATCTGGATTTGGGTTGGGGATGGTCCAAACAATATTCCGATAAAGCCTGGCGATGATCTGGACACAGTCTGGCAGACAAGCTTGGCGTGTATCCAGCGCGACGTAGGCCACGTCAAAAAAACAGTACGCCAGTGATATTACTTCAAAAACAAGTGTCTTTTTCAGACATTTCATGCAAAAGAAACAGACAATGTCCTATTAAAAGACAATATTGGTTTCTTTTGTGCTCGACCGTTCCAAAAAGATATACTAATAGGATACTTGCTTTTTATTGTCAAACAAACTTGAAAGATATATAATCCACACTCAAAAGAAATGTTTACGACAAAAAAGAACGACATTATCATGTAATGATATAAATATTACTTGAATTGATTTTCTGCTTTCTGTTAAGACTTTTGTATATCTTGTTCTATTTTTCCTCGTTGAAACTTGGTATGAATTACGTCCGGCGAATGTTATAACATTTCAGGATAAAGTTTGGAGACGCAAGGTCTGGAACACATGTGAATTTGCTCGGAGCAACGCTAACATATAATACTAATCGCATTATATTCAAATTTACCAGTGCATTAAATAATTTCAAAGTGTAATACGTAATTTGGCGAAAAGTAATTTCAATTACAACGTTGCAGACGAAAGAATAAAAAAAAAATAGGAAAAGAAAAATAAAATTTTTGAACCGTGTGGGGTGGCCGAAAATTGCACATCAAATGCACGTGCAATAATAATTGAAAAGGCAGATTGTATTGATAGCCATTGAACGGTGTAAATGAAATTATCAGTCCGCGAAAGCAACAAGAATTAGTATTGTAAATGTTAGGGGTAATGAAATAATGCGATCAAATCGACAGAGCTGTCGCGCTTTTATCGTACGCGAGATGGACGCCTCGTGCATCATAAATATGTCTAATATATCGTTCGGTTTATTTGTACGCGTAACCCATCCGTCACGGGACGAGCTTCGTATCGGTCAACCCGTCCAACGAATATATCAGCGTCATTTACATATTTGATTGCCGGCGTAGTCTCGTAAATTCGTGCGCGTTGACTACCGATTCCCGCGAATGCAAATTCCAAAAGATGCTGCGCGTTTTATCGTTGCAGTGCGGATAAAATGCTCGAATTCAATTGCCCTGCACAACAGTGCGTTACTTCCTTTCAAAGACCGAGAGCTCTTTAATATCTCAACCTTATTATTCGAATTATAACTAGCATTTGCATAATCACCTTTCCTGACTCTCTAATTGTTTTACCTCCTACTACGTTTCCATATTTTTTTTGCAGCATCAATTTTAAAACGTTTCGTTTTGGCAATTTTTTTGAAATTCATATTTCATAATTCATGACCAAAGCTGTCTCGTATAATACGAGCAAAATATTATATACGAGTTGTATATTTCGGCCAACCGTCACACACCCCGTGGGGGCGTACAACATTTTTACTCATAATTGGTTGAAAAAGTGATTGAAATATCACTTTTATTCGCGGTCGCGTGTCTGGAATTAGAAATTATGCAATTTTGATGATTGGATTATTTTTTATTTTTGTTCTGTTTGTGCACAATGTTTGGTTATATTTTTATTGATTGATTTTCAAGGGACGAAAATGAGTGAACGCTCGGTAAAAAAAAGGTACGACTCGCATGTTGGGAATTATTGTTTTAATAAAGGCAGCGTTTGCGTGCGTCTGTAATACAAATATGATTATTGTACACGAATAGCATAACGCACGATTGCAATTTTATAATTGCAATAAATAGCGAGGGACTGTCGCGACTCGCTAATGAAATAATTAACCGAACGGTGATCGCGTGCGTAATTAACTTTGCCTATGGCGAAAATATGGCGGACGCTCTGATTCTGACATGATTTATCAGAGAGCGTTTGCGCCACGATTTTCCAAAAATGACGCGCCGAGCAAAAAGTAATGTTTACTTCTTGCCGTTGACAGTTGATTAATTATCCAATTATAAAGCACTCGTCATTGCTGCGTTCGCGTTTCGTTTCGTTTGGCGTGTATGTGTGTGTGTGTGTACAGCGATATTGATTTGATTCTGTCTTGAACTTGCAGTAAAGGAAAATATGCTGTGTTTGATCAAGCATCAGCCAATTCAAACATATTTAATCAAATAAAGTTTCCGCGAGGGTTGATTAATTGAACTGCGTACTATTTTGTTTAATCAAATCTAATTAAATTTGTTTGAACAAAAGTTTCGTGTAGCTTTCATTGGTTTCTCAACAGTAATACATTTTTTCTTAACTTATTTGAGTATCTTCAACACTACTGGAACTGCTGGAACAATTTTTGTACTCTAAACTAGGGCAAAATAAAAAACTTCTGACTATTAAATTTCTTACAAAAATATGTCACAGTTGAAAAAGAAAAACACAAATGGTATTATATACAAAACGAATAATGAAAAATATTCTGGATGATAGAATGTAAATTAATAAGATTATTTCGATTCGTTTATTTTTGCAAATATAAAAGAATTTAAATGTTAAAAATACGATAGAGGATTGCCACGATTAATTACTTTTAAAATAAAAGTATATATTTAAAATTGAGACAGGAGAGAATTTCTCTTCCTGGTCTTTCCATCTCTGTCGGAAAAAGTAAATAGTTTCGAGATAGGTTTCTGACCAGACCGTGATGCTTTAAGCTGGATCAGCCTGGAATGAATTAGCCTGGATTAGTCAGGGCCAACTCATGCCTGACCGAGTAATAAGTCTTCCTCACGCTATAATTTGACCAGAGTTCTTGATACGACTAAAAATCAGGCACCCTGATAACAGCCTCGATTAGAAACCATCCAAAATGTCTCGCCAAACGTTGATGATACCGTGGCAATGAATAATGAATTATTAATTGATGAAATTACTCGAGTACAACGCATGAAAATAATGATCGATATAAAAGAAAATCCTGTATAATTATGTTAATTCACGAGTCTGAGGTTTGAAAGAACGCAAAAGTTGTTGAGGCATAGTTGGATATAAATTTTTATTCAGAATATGCATGTAATTATAAATGACTACGCATTCCTTTGGTTATGGCGACGTAGGAATTCTATAAAATATCGTGTAAACCATATTTCCACGCGATGTACGTCTGTTCAGGCTCTTGCTCCCTTTCAGTGTGCCCGGCCATAATGTAGCTTCTACATTAACTCACACGAGCTTAACGAAAAAATACGACGCGACCCCTTTTTTCGAATACTTTATAATACCTAGACGAATAATTTTTCGTTCAGCGTTGTCGCTTGTGCACTTGACGTCAATATTATTAGATGAATAGTTGTTGTTTTTTTTTCATTCTTGTTGTTTGTTGATATTTTTTTTTATCGCATGCACCGACGAATGTAGAATTTGCAATTATACTTGAGTTGTACGAACGAAATCAACGAAAGTGTTAGACTCGAGTGTTTCTGTTGATTATTCGGAACGCGCTTTATTTATCGACAAACAGACGAGCCCGCCTTGTCTTGATGGAGCGCATATAACGAATCCCGTCTCGCGGTATTTGCAAGTCAAATGAAAACTCGAGAAACTTATCGGTGTATCCGTATGCGACGGTTTGGTCGCGCGAAAAATGTCGACTCTCGAATTGCATTTTCACGGCGTTACACCTCTCAGACAAAAGGCAACGATGTCCGCTTGAATGCAGTTTGCAATGCAAATAATTCATCAACTGGAGAAAACGAAATCAAGAAGTTCAATTTTGCAAGCCGTTGAAAAAGAAGCTTATATTTATTAAAAAGCTTGGAATATCTGTTTAGGAAAGCGCTAAAGGAAGGGAGAGAAGGCGTTGCGGTGTCGACTCAACTTGCGGCTTGAGATAGATTGTCAATTAAAAAGTGTGTGTCGTGTTGAAAATTTATCGCAAAAGGATTCCAGACGGAAAAACGAAAGTTCGTTCATAAGTTCGACAAGCCAAGCAATTTATTGAACTTGAATGTAGCATGTGTTTGAAAACGGCGTAACATTTTTTTTCAACTTTTCGTCGCTCTTGCTGTTTTTTTATTTGCACTCCTCAGTCCGGTTCCTTTTAAACGGAGGAAACTCGGGAACGAAAATTTGATAGCTTTGTCGCGTTTCAATTTGAAAAGAAAAAAGAAAAGTCTGGAGATATTTGCCGGGCCCATATATCTTATTCGCACCGCGTTTATTTCAGCGTCATCCCGCAACAATTATCTTGGCCCGTAAATCTTTGTGTTTCCCAAATCCATCATTTTCGCTCGGCCAATTTTAAATTATCTGGTATTTCGAGTTCTCGCGCGAAGGGTCTTGTGATTTGATTATACGAGTGTGTGTTGATTTTGTTTGTGATTTGGTGGTGCGATGAAAATTAAACTTTATAAACGGACAATGAGAGTCCAGTGGTGCATGGGAGCGGAAGGACAGGAGAGTCAAAATTGTTTTGAATCGGGCAGAAATCTATAATTGCGAGGAGCGATTGAAAGAAAAAGGAGGCAGGATCTGAAATGGGGCGAGAGGGGCTTTCACCGGGGATCGGCACAGGACTGTACGCGAACTTTAACTAATCCGGCGCCGGTGCGGGTGCTTGATTTATAGGTCTGCCGTGGCCCGCGAAACCGAAAGGCGGTCATACCGACCTCCATTTTTTTTCCTTCTCTTCTTCTGCTCTCGAACTTCTCCCTTCGTTATCTCGGTAACACTCGATAAATCTTGGCCTTTTTTTTCGGTCGACGTGGAAACGCAGTTCTCGCAGGAGGATCCGGCTGCGAGCTGGACTTTCGAGAGGTCTTTATTGGATAGCCTGGCTAGATGCGCCGATACGCCGCAACGCCATGGGGCATCTAAAGAAAGCCCACGATCGGGGCCTCGTAAAACTTTGACAACGAAAAAGCGAGCGCACGCCCGGATGCCCGACACTCGTTTTCGCGAGCTTTGTCAGCCTCTCTATATCGCGCTCCAATCATCGTTAGCAGATTCCGCTCGATACCGCACAAAAGAATTCAATGCTTTCATTAATAAAGACGTTTTCTGCGCCAGTGCATTTGAATATCATGCAGGGGGAGCGTCGTCGTGTACGGCGCAAGATACCCAACTGTTGATACGCGGCTATTCTCTTTCCAGAGCTCATCCCAAGATGTTTCGGCTACATGCATCCACATTCGATGCTTCACATTTGTATTCCGCTCGACCTCACAAAATTGCTTCGGTTTTATCGCCAACTTGTATGTATATCTATCAGCATAACAAAAGTTTTTCTTGCAAACAATTTTTCTTCGCGCTGTATAATATTGAGACCAAGTGAATATATGGCATTTGTATATCTTTTATTAATATACACAAAATATTTGCATTATTATTTTTCATCCGAATATTTTCTATAAATTTAAATTTCACTTCACTCGAAATTCGGCGACGTTATATTTCTGAATGAAACGTCATTTGTGAAATTGTAATATCTATAAAAGTGTAAAATAAATTGTGACTGGATAACAAAAATATAATTTACTTTATTTTCAGCCACGTCGGTCTGCCTTTATTTTGCAATGACAAAGCAGGGAGGAAAATAATAAAGGTTAATCCGGATAAATATTTTTAAAAACGTTACATTTCGTTATTGTTGACAATCTATTCAAAAGTTTCTCATATATATAACCGGTAATTTCATTCTGTGAGCTAACTCAAATGAAAAAAATATATCACATCTAGGGAAGTAATTCCCAACATAAATGTCAAGAGACAAAAGTAGAATTCGTATCAAACGTATTTGAGATTGTTACAGTGTGTGCAAATGAAAGTATCATTGAGAAAGAATAAGTTTTATTAAAAAAATATATATAGCGAGCAACAGTTTTGATTAAATTATAATTCCGAGTTATAAAATATCGCTTTAACGTAATAATTATATACATTGTTTGCTGCAGGTATTTTATATGACAAAATGATATACCAGAGCGCGCGAATTCAACTGGCACGTACGGATCGTCTAATTAGTTTGAAAGAAAAAAACTTTCGTCGTATAGCACATGCACGTCCTGCAGATTATCGGTCGATTTTCAGCCCCTTATTTATTTCTGCTTGTATGTTATCTCGTGGTTACAAATTTCACCCGTGGCAAAAGTCGTTTCTGTATATCTGCGTAATTACAGTAACACGCCGCGTATTTCAGAGATGATAAGAACACTGAAAGGCGTGTGAAGCTGAATAGAAGATGCAGACTGAAAACATCTCGAGACCACAGCAGCTTCTGCAAAACAAAGTCCGCAAAGTGACAAACAAACGAAATTAACAAACAAGGTAACTTTTTAATTTCAAAAGTAAAAATTATACTTCAACAGCAAAATGGCGGTTTGCGAGTCGCCGCGATAAATGCGGTTTTGAACGACTCACGAGAATCGGGAGAATTTCTTGATAATTTTCGGTGTTTGATCTCGATGCAGCTTGTTTCAATTGCAAAATTCAGAATCGATCGGATCCGGCACGTTGGCTGAATATTAATCGTCAGTTGTAACAATGCTATAATCTTAAACATCAAGCGCGCATACTAAAGGGAAGTTTAATTTTGCCTGAAACATTATACGAAGTTGAGAAAAACTTGTTTGGAATGGTAAAAGTTGAGGCTGGTGCAAGTTTATTACTCGCGTAATAAATATCCTCGGAAAGGCGGTTACATTTTGACAGAACAAGAAGAGGGGACATGCATATTCAGGATACTTGTTTTTTATCGTCGTGACATTATCGCCGACATAACGAATAGTAATCGCGCGGCAGTGTCGAACAGCACGATCGACACAGAACCGCGCGTTTCGTGGTTGCAATTCGAGCACGAAAAAGTTATCTGCCGAGGAGCGCAAAATATGCAGCAGAAATTGACTCGCGCAGAGGCGAAATGTGCAGCACGATGTAGCTCGTATCTTAACAACGCGTATTGCGATAAACTGCACCGGACGCGAGTTCATTTTTTGTTTTTAATATATAATTGACCGCGGCTGCGACAATAATTTCATCTCGTCGATGAGTATGCGTGTCGGGGTCCGTCTGATAACACGTCGACACGACCGAGCCTGTGCTCGATAAAGAAAACATTATATTCCTGGCGCGTAAATTCATGAGGCCCTTCATCACGCACAGATTATTCGGATATATTCTGCTGGCGTGGAATGACACTGTCACTTAATCAGTAGATTAGCTTGATCATCGCCGTCAGTTATGGGGGTCGCCCTATAATTGAACAGCCTCGCAACAGATAACACGCGAAATATCACCCACTCGGCGTCGCTTTATTTCCTTCGTACTGATAACTCCTCTTATAACTCTCTCACGCTCTTGTTCGCTCGATATGATTATTTATATCTCATCTCTGCGGACCAACCTCTTTTTATGTATCTCGCACCCAAAATATCATCAGAATAACATTTTTTACTGTGTACACTCAGAATAAATAACATAATCAGTTCATCTTTTACACACCTGATAAAGTATCACATCGCACTACCGGAAAAATCAATTAAATTAACTGTAAGCTCGGATAATTTTGACAGTGTATGAAATTTAAGTGGTATAACCTCATGTCAAACAAGTGACAAACTTGTTAACACGACAGCTATATCACCAATGAATTTTGTTAACTTAATTTTCACACTGTAAATGTAATAACATTTCAAAAAATCAATATAGTTCATAATAAATGATGAAGACAAAAAAAAAAACTAGACGATGTAACTTTTTCTGTACGTGTTCAAAAGTGAAGGAGATGTAATAATGTGAAATAAAGGAAAGTTTGAACAAAAAAAAAAAAAAAAGAAGGTAAGAAAAACAAGACATTGTTGTCTTACGAAATCGTTTTCCTCGATCCCCGTACTTTATTCAGTAGTCCTTTTCCATTAGAGCGTTTCGTTTAATCTTCTGGACCATATTAATTAAAATTATAATTCCGATCATTCTGCGAGGGAAGAGCCTTTGCGTGCTTTGTGTAATGACAAAAAAGCAGCGACCACATTGCTGTTGTTTTGTATCCTGCAGAGGTTAAAAAGTGGTGCGGCCATCAGACTACACCGCGCGCATTTCCATAGTACGTCTTAAGGGTCGCGCGGAATCGTTTTTACGCCACATTAGCTTCGAGGGGTAATTTTCTGCAGGCTCGGCAAAGATACTTCTTTTCCCCGCCACTGACTTTTCTAACTTGCTTAAGTGGATCCGGATACGTACGTGGGGCGCGTTAAACAGGTACGGAAAATTGCTCAGTTTGTGCGCCTTCAACGACAAAAATGGTTCGGTTCAATTTTATTTTACAACTAAACTTTCCGCCAAATTGAATGCATTAACCGAATGATGAACAATAACTGACGGCTCGTCACTTTTCTTACTCCGGAAAAAGCTTTTACAATCTTTATTCAACACTTTGGTTATTTTTTCTAATTGGCCCATTTGCCGTAAGCCAACGAGTCTTCCATTATCATTTTTTTTTTTTTTTTTTTTTTGACGTAACAAAAGCAATCGAATTTTATCTTTCTTCAGAGGTATCAACGAAATGTCGCAATGATAATAAATCAATTAAAATTTTTCAAATTCCCTTATGTAATTGAACGTCGGAGTAACTTGGAAGTAATCTAAAACTTGTCGCTCTTGACCGTTTAATTTGTAACACTTTAGTTGTGGTGTCAGGATTGTTTTATTCGAATAATTCAATTACGAATTTACATTTTGAAAATCATGTCGCGAGCAGCGGCGTGTAATTAATGTAATTGACATTTACTGGGTTTGAATCTCAATTTATATAATTGCGTGTATCGGGATTGAAGATCGGATGATAAAAGAGGTCTTGGATGCTCGGGTCCGGCTGCTTGTCGTATGCATGCACGTACAGACGCATTTGTCTGACGCGTCGCTACAATCGGGAGTGATACACGAATATCCTTTTAGCGATATAATGTTTTGCCACGTCGAGATACGCATGAAAACTCGCGGTCGCCACGTAACTTTGCGTTCCGATCGAAAACTCTATATATGCATCTGACCGAAAAAAAAAAAAATCCTTACTTGTTTTTGCCCAGACAGCCTCATCATCTCTGTCACCTGCTAGCCTACGCCTCCGACGGCTTTCGAGCCACACTTCGGGCTCCGCTTCGATATCATGGCATATAATTATTGGACCGATTTTTCATTGAATTAATAACTTGAGAATTTTGCTGATAAAAAATATTTTGAAATAGGCTTGTCAAGCAACAAGTTAGCTTCAGTGATTGATAAAACTGATGCGATTGGTTTTAATTGATTCGATTAAGAAATGATGAATTTTAATTACTGATAAATTTTTTTCTCAATCAAATTTGTGTTTTGATTTATCATGATCGGCGAATGAAATAGTGACTGAAACTGCGCGATAACATTAATTTTCAAAGTCTCTAAAATTAATTCTTGTTCAAGCATCCTGTTCAGATAAAATATCTAGTAGAACGTTAAACGTTTAACATAATTGTAAAGGCTATTGATACTTTTATCATGCATCAATTGCTGTTATAGAATCCATAATTTTCATTTTTCGACGTTAATACTATCATGAAGATTCAATAGCGCATCCGCGTTGATATTTTTATTCGCGAATCTACTATTTATTACCTGCGACGTACACCTAATATTCTCCTTCATTCGGATCCTCAAATTTATCACCAAATTATCGATCTTCCTTTAAACGTGTCGTGCATTGGCGGAGCCGAAAAGCTTTTCATGCGAAATTTTCAAGAATTGTATTTATCCCATACATAGACGATTATTTATCGGGCAAAATTTAAATCAAACGACGTTATTATGAAAGGTTATCGCGTCGTCCTTTTTGGCCGACTATTATTTCGCCGCTAAACCTTGATTTACACATTTTCATATTTCACAGCAGAATGTGCAAGCCCACGTATTCAATCATCAACTGCAATTTGACGAAAACTGGCTACACATTTTGCGAATCCCAGGTGACCATTACCTCGAACTTTAGAGGACAATGTAAGCATGATTTGAATAAATCTTCGTACAAATTGTCTGAGCTTCGATCGTCACCGAGCGTGGGAATAAATGCGCAAAAAAATGCACTCGTGGGACGAGGAGACATGTCGAGAGATGAGTAAGACATTAGCGAGACGCGGCGAGACGGTCTGTGCAGGATGAGAGTAATTACACGAGGCATGATACGCGTGTATTGCTTAACCCAAGGGTGAGTTAGGGTGTGAGTTGAGGCGCAAGATGACGCGCGATCAAAAAAAAAATCATTTAATGTATGCAGTCCGAACGCCGATTATAATCGTTTAACCGAGCGGCGTGGGTCGTCGATATAATAACACGTTTTGCACGCCTGATCTGCTACGTCCAGTCACGTGACCAACCAAATCATCCTTCTTTGGACGATAACAAAAATGGAGCCTCATTATATATTCGATTAATTTTTCTACCCAACATGTTTTTTCCTGCAGAAAGTAACTCAACTTGTAGTCGCTATGAAATCACTTAACATTCTCTTCCGTGTAAGAGTTTTTCTTCGATCATGGAGTTTTACTTCTTGGCAAGGTAAAATTGGTTTTGGGCCAAGAATATTTTTCATCTTGGTCAAAGATAAACTTTTTAATGCGAGAATAAATTTCTCAAACGAGAGACGATGTTTTTTAGTTAAACGAACTTCTTTTATAGTGTTTGTAGAAGTGTTAATATTTTTTGGAGCAAATTTTTTTTAAAGTCCCAACTTTATTCATTTCTTCTGCTGTCATAAAGCCGTTTGAAACTTTCTTGCAAATTTGTCAGAATTAAGTTATTAAAAAATTAGCGATGTTTATTTCATTTTGTTCATATCAAATCATTAGCCGGCATAATTGCTTTAGACTGATGTGCCGTACGAACGGTCGATTTAATTTACCAGTTTATAAGAAAATTGGACTTGAGGCTTGTTACAGTTATACAGACATATAATCATGGTAATGACGTTTTCTGCATTATAAAATAATGAATAGGTATCAATTAAAGTTGTGTAAGTTGCTGGCAATTATCTTCGGATTTTGAGTCGAGTCGAAAATTTTTAATGAAAAACAATAAACCATTTGGCAAAACTATAGAGATTCCTCTCGGAAATGTTGAAATGCAAAGAGATCTCCAGGCAATATTATGTATGTATATTTAATTAATTCAATTAAAATTCACAAACAGATGCTACGACTTTTAGGACTGTTTCAGTACTTTTGCAAACTTATGAACAATTTCATGAGATTACATTTCTTGAAAGCATCTTTTTATTAAAGTTTTCAACTTTTTTTCAGTTCCATACTCTCTTTTTCCGGAATATTTCAAGGAACAATTTAATTATCAAATCTACGATATTAACTTTGAAATTAGCATTCTATTTTGTGAATACTTTTTACATTGTATGTTGATAAATATATGGAAGAAAAGAGTTTGTATCGTGTTTCTCTTTGTTTAATTAGCCGAGGAAAATCCATTTTCACAAAAGCCCGAAGAATGTGAGGGGTAAAGTTTTTCGCAAAACATCCGTATAGCACATTCGGGTGAAAATCTCTAAAATTGTATCATCGGATATAATTATCATCTTTAGCATGGTATTTTTAATATATAAATTTGAAAATACGATTCGAAAATAATTTCCAACCAGCTTTAATGAACAGAGAATTTAATTAAGTCTGGCCGAGTTGTACGGAATTGGAATTCAAAAGATTGTTCCAGCTGATTTCTACGAAAACATATGCAATATAAAATTCACCTTTGTGCGCTTTCATACGCGGTCACTTTGTTCTACCGTAACAAGTTCATCGGATGCTAAATTAATTTTAGAGCGAGCCGCTCTGTGACAAAAGTAATAATAATGCAGGAAAAAAAAATTTATGACCGCGTTAATGAAACGGATTGGTAATTTCGGTTGAGAGCCGTTTGCATTTTTTGATTTTTACAATTCAATTTGCATGGAATATGAATAAGAAATATAATATTGCACGCGCGGGGTATAAATTTCCACAGCCAACGATCCCTGCAGCGGCTTATAAAAAAATTTCGAACCAAACAGAAATGATACCCGGCGCAGCGATTTTTGCCACGCTGTAACGAATTTAACGATAAAATAATTGCATCGCCTCTTGTATCATTGTTATACGTTGATTTGGAATAAATTGATTGACCTGTAATCGATATTCAATTAACGCAGTCAAACATTCCGTGTTTATATTGCGAGAAAACTATTTTGCAAATTTTGTTATTTCATTGAATAATGTTAACAATGGCTCCGACGGAGCAAAAAGTTCGATGCGATCGTCCAAATCTTGCTTTTGAATGGGCCATACATGATATCATCATCGTACATTGTTCGTCAAGCGTGCAAACAAATTCTAACAAGATCATGATTCGAATTTCAAAATCACCGTTATGTACCAAATATACACACATATGTTAATGTGTGTTATTCATATGCAACGTTATGATAGATATTTCGTATAATTACGCATTTCTAATATCGTTAGATATATTGCAGGCAGATAACTCGAATGCTAATTCCGTTATTCATTTATTAAAATTCATCTGAAAATTGGACGATTTATAAACTGATAAATTTTTAATATATTTTACGTTATATATAACAAAATTGTAAATAACGAATAATTCTGCTGCTAAATTGAACTACAGCGGCTAACATATTTGATAATACAAAATTTCATGTATACAGCACGGACATATTGATATTATGACCGGTAGCAAGTTTGAAGGTTTTAGGTTGCTGTCGAATGCAACGATACCGTGCAAAATAATTATAGATTCACGTTTCAAGCTAGTAATACTGCACGTTTAGCTTTCAATAAGTCTTTTATAAGCCCCGTGATTGTCTGACAACTTAATTATATAACTCAAATAGGGAACATAAATATTACAAACAACTTCGATGTTTTGTGTCACCCGCATCAACCAACAAGATGTAACAGCGCGATAAATTTTGATATATACATTCAACAAAATAAGTTACCAAATGCATGTAAATCGTACAGCGAGAAGTCGAGAGTTTTTGGAGAGTGAAATGTTGTATATATAAATTGTCGAAGAGCGTAGACTGACAAATGTGTGATTTTCAGGATGTGCGAGCGTGTATGTGCAGGTTTAACAAAACAAAAAAAGGTATCGTTCAATCTCGTTTGACTAAATGGAAAGTCAAGTAAAACTCTGAAAATGCTATCAATTGTACAGTGATGTTAACGCGTAGAGCGTATTCCTCGGGGAAACACGAATTGTTTGACGTGACGTATCTGATGCGGATAAGTGACGTCGAGATTCGACGCGGCACTCAATCGTGTAATGTTGAGCAAATTAAACACATCGGCGGATTAATTGTCGGTGCCTTTTCGTGCCAGATCATTCAGACTAATTGGGAAAAAGTGCGCGCGATCGCGTCATGGATCGAAAATTCGGTTAATTCGCCCGAGCGATACACGTTTTTGCATCGAAAAACTTTCGGTTGTGCGCCGCGCGCGCCATTACGAGGGATATCGTTACGGTATACGATACGAGCCGATATTCAGCAGCGATCCTCTTGATGTTACGGGCGACACGGAAACAGACGGAGTAGTGAGTTCGCCAAAGTTTATTTCAATCAGAATTACAGCGGAACGAATTGCTTCCAAGTTTTGCCAATTTTCAGTCCGAGTTGATTGCAATCCATAAAACCTTACGACCGAGATTTGCGTAATTTCGCCGTGAACTTTAACGTCGCTCCGATGGACCTTTTACTGATCCACCGCGCCATTGTTCTGTGACGCGTGATCGCACACTTCGTTTCTTTTTTTTTTTTCATTTTCCGATTATGTCCCGCAATAAAACATCGGCCGCTCGGATTTGCGTTTTTCGCACCCCTCGGCGAACAGCATTTATCTTAAAAACGTCTCGCCAGACGACAATATTACACTCTCGTTAAAAGTCGCTTGCGAAATAATGTTATTTTAATCGCGGAGTGCCGAAGTCCCGTGACGCTCTCAGAAAACCGCGAGACGATCTGCGATATTGACTGTTAGGCATTGACTTGTCTCGCTCTTTATTTCAGCGAACCCATTCTTCATTCATTTTGGCCCGATGCATCGGCGTTGACTCTCGGCGGTGATAGAATAAACGAGAGAGCTTCGATTTAACTGTCGCATTTGAATGTCACAAAAGCGATAGACCCACACAGACGCTTGCCCATATATACGTGCCTATATATATCCATCCACGGTTAATGCGCGCTCAAACGTATTCCCGCGTCCGTTTAACATTTAAATTGCATTGTTTCTGTCGTGAGTCGTACCGTTCGGGCGTCCCCAGCCATCAGATATATAACTCATGCGGCTTCGTATATATCTGTATACCGAGCGCGTTCTTCTCCGCTCCTTCGTCACATGTTTCACCTGTGATTGAGTTAGAGCTCGGCTGACATCCAAAGGATTAGTCGCGCCAATTCGAATTCTACCAAAGAACGCCGTGCCCGCGCTCGTTAAAACCCCCGCAATTATTCGCCGTCCAAAGTTTTAGAGCCAAAGTTCAATTAAATTATCGGCTGCGATCTTCGCGACGTCACTTTCACGCTTAAACCCGATCGACCTTTGCTCCTACACTCCTTATCAATGACAAAATTTATTTCCTAGAATTGATTACTTCAGGTTACAATATAAATACTCCTCAATGATATCCACCGCTGGATTAAATTTATCTATCTTAAATCGAAAACTTCCTTACAAGACTTGTTAAATAACCCTCACTATCAATCACAAATAAATCTGCTTGTGGGATGAAAAATGGGTTTTTACAAAAATTTTGATTTTATCAAAGGGAAAACATGTTCAAATTGACATTATAACTTTTTGATGTTGAGTAAATGATAAGCTTGTTTTTTTGCACCTGTGTAAAGATTCATGAACAGTAATAATATTCAGAATCGAATACGTCTGATGATGGTCGATTTTATCGCTATATTTTTAGAATCGGTACATTTTGTTAATTCGTACGCGGAAAGACCTCAATAGCGATTTAATTAATAAATGATGCTATTTGAGTGTTTTTTAAATACGTCCGTCAGAATATACTCTCTTGATGTGAACATTTTGGTTATTAATTTTTCGTTATATTTGCCCGTTACATTTGGTATGAAGAAGATTAAACGTGAAACGAAATATTTTCCAAACATCGACGCAATTTTTTTTTTTTACTCCAATATCAATGTTGATTACATTAAAATAATAAGGCCGGAATGGAAAGCTCGTAGCTACACTTTGGAATAAAATTGACGCTAGATTGAAAGTTGTTCAATATTGGCTTTGGCCCAAAAACTATCAATCAACGGTTAAAATCCGATACCGGTGTGCAACTGAATTTCACGATGAAAATAGCGCGAGCGAAAAAAATATAAGGCTGCATGAAAATCGGACTATTGCATGCAATTTTGCAAAATAATCAAGACGAAATGAGTGCAACGTGACTGATTCAACCGACTGAAGTTTTGCGGAAAAAAAAGAGAGGTTATACGTGCTGTCGGGAGACACGACGAGTACGAAGATAAACACGTGTCGAGATAGCATTTCAGTGTACGAAAATCACTATGTAAAACAAGGCGAAGGCAAAAGTACCCGTTGACTTTTCAGTTGGACGAAAATTATGTCACCGCACCGGCGATAAATTTGTTCGCACTTGACTTGAGAGAGGGATAACAGCACGGTGCTATAAAAGTCAAGAAGCGTAGGTAAAATAACACGCGTACAGTCGCACACGTACTTCCGGCCGATCGGCCAGTGCCGACAGTCGAGATATATTAGATCTGGCCCGCTCAATTTGCATATCGATTTTCCGCTGCAATCAAAAGCTTCGTCCTCTCTCCTAAGGTCAGCGTTTTATTGCTCATCAATATTTTCAGCCGGAATGAGATGTCGCATAAAATCTTAAAACCACACGCCGTTCGTGGAAACGAGCAGAAGTGTCGCGAATAGCCGGGGTTTCGCGATTTCGTCGCGTCGAGGGGACGCTTTTGCACGGAATATTTACAAACTGACGTGCACTGCCGAGTGGTAACGGATAACCCCATAAACTTGGCAATGTCGCGGCGTTATATTAATGCACCGACTATTCGTTGCAGCCCGATGCCGTTACCGCTATAACGACCCCGCACTGTTTTAGTCTGCGGATCAGCCGTATCGTCTTTAATAAACTTTTTTTTTTACCCCACTCGAATACAAAAGCACTCCCATCGGCGCAGTAATCAAATTTAAGTCGGCTTGATGGCGAAAATAAAATGTTACGTCGAACGGAATTGATAAACTAGACTCACCGGCGCTCCAGATTATGGATTTTCCGTCAAACTTTTCTTTTACGTACCTGCAACACACAACAACATCCCATTATTATCACAGTCAACTTTTCATAGTTCGCCAAACTTTGTTTACCTCATTCTTCTTTTTTTTTTTTAATTTCATTTTTCATCATCATTTTGAAATTAAAAAAAGGAAAAAAAAAGTAAACTCAATCGCCCGGATTGCCGTTTTTTCGGTCGTAATAATGTACGAAATCAATTACGTATATTATAACGCTTGATGGCATTATAAATTTCATCTGTTATGATTTAGTGTAGTTCATCGAGATTTGGATTAGATTGACATTAATTACGATACGACTAATTGAATGAGAAATGTGCTGATGTATGTTTGATTGCAATGACTTTTGATGTACAAGTGGCTTGAACGAAGCGATTTACTTTGTTTTGGAGTTCAATCAGCGTGCCGTTGATCGGCAACATGAATTGACACTGTGCAAAAAGTGAGTGTACACCTTCTGAGCACTCAAAAAAAAATGCTGCTGTTGTGCTGTGACGTCAACTCGTGAGTGATGAATGACTTAGAATCATTGCATATTGATTCGTTTATCATCGAGAATAGTGTCGAGGAGAGTGGCGCAACATCCCTTGGCATGATCCAGGGGTGCCAACGCCACAAGGGTACTCGATCACTCAATTAAGCAGCGGTGTTGGAAGGCGTGGCCCTCGGACATACTCGGCACACATATATCACCAGCTAACACCGTAGACCTCCAACCGATGTATATATACAGATAATTCGAAGTAGCTTGCAGATGTAGTAGCCAGGATCAGCGTCAGCCATGAATTTACTTTGGCATCTCGCTTAATTACGACGAGTTGTACCCAATTGCCGAAAGATCGTTAGCCAATTTGATTGAGCTGTTGTCGGGAGAAAAAAAACACGTGTCTTCATTTACATCGATGCCTGACACGAGACCGCTTCAAACGGCACGGACAATTGATTTACATTCATTGAGTTTTTGTGGTTAGCCCCTTCCCTGAACAAAAATTTAACGGAGATGAGGTCACCTGAGCGTAACCTGGAAAATAACTCTTCGGGCTCTATCAAGCTGTCAGAGTTATGGAGAGCCTGATTAGAATGTTGGCCCTGTTGACGTCTTGGTCGATCGGGATCGAAATCCTCTCAACCAGGTTAAACAATTTGTCAATCGCTAAT
The DNA here is from genome assembly GCA_025266255.1 of Trissolcus basalis. Classification (NCBI taxonomy): domain Eukaryota; kingdom Metazoa; phylum Arthropoda; class Insecta; order Hymenoptera; family Scelionidae; genus Trissolcus; species Trissolcus basalis. The sequence goes on from JAAMPD010000139.1 coordinate 74,142, forward strand.
AGCTTCTCTGTCAGTCACTATGATGGCTTCGCTCTCAGAAATTTAAAAGTATAAAAATAAAAATAAAAAGTAATTTCACTTCTTATCCAAGGATATCGTTATCTGACCGACGTGAGATAATTCGAGCTAGTGGCTGATTATGATAATTACGATAAGTTGGTTCTCCGGTTCGAAGGACCAAAGATCGTGATAATTGCGCGAGAACTGTTTTCGATTATCGATTGCGGGGCTTCGTACGTGTTCGCGATGCTCATTTCCAATCGGAATGGCGAGTCCGTCATTAAAGCTCGGGTCCGATGACATTAGTGGAGAACGAGATTACGCGCTCGGAGCTAGCGAATAAGATATAACGTCGTTTCGATAACTGAGTCTACGTTCCGTTAATCCAGTCGTATTACGTGACGAGGCCGTTCGATCGCCAAATAATCCTCTTGGAGGATCGTTAGCAACCGATAAACGTGTGTTGTCAATGTTGCGCCCTCCCGTCCGACGCTTCTCAAACCAATTCATAACTCGGGTGTCCCCTGCCCCTCTCTTTTACCGAATCAAAAACTAAGCTCGTTTGTCGAGTATTTGCTCGTCTTCAAAGCCACTCCGATCATAAGTCAGTTTTATCTCAAAGCGCCCTTGCCGGTTATTCTCGTAATTAGATTCATTTGTATTTGTTAATTTGATTGATCGTCAAGATTCTAAAAAATGTATCACTCTTGGCTACGACAGTGTGCGAGGCTAATTAATCTTGTCCACACCAGAAATGTTTGTCAAACGTTGACGAAATGTTTACAGTGTTGAACAACGCAGCGTATTATATGGATTTCAATATCATCGTGTATATACACACCTGTTTTATACCTTTCATTGTCAACTTTTTATCGCCTTTATTAAGCTCTTTTTATTCTTCGTTGATTGTTGACGCGGAAACATCATTCATTATTTTGAAACAACATAATGCCGGTCGTATCGATTAACTAATTACGCGTATTATAAATACGAAGACTTGGTAACAATGACAATTTAAGTAACGCATACCAAACATAGGACACGTGACGGGTTAATGGAAAAATGACATAGTTATAATTTAGACGCATGGTCTCGTATCGAACGAGGCACAATAATCATAACAATGGGGCCGTTACATGTTTTGTAAGTTGAATTCAATTAGTTAATGCCAATACCATGATTATTGATTTGACGTTTATTTTGAATAATGCATGAAATGTTGGCAAACTCGAGCCAACATATTCGATGCGAAACACAAATTAATTTGATCGATAATTGAGATAGGCTATGTCGCTCGTCCTTATAACATTAGACGTAAACGCTATGTTATTGCTCCGGTTGTCTTAGGAATAGAAGACGCGGATGTAAATCAATTATTGCGATGTACCGCCGCTGGTGGTGCGCAAACAAAAAGTGCGCGAACCGACACTTTTACGCGCCAACAATTGTCGATTTATTCATCGACAAAAGCGTCTCGTTATTGCAATCACAGGTACACGGAGCCGTGCACGGGGTCGCTGAATAATTCAAACTATCTGAATCTCGGCATCTTCGAAATTCGCAGACACATGTACGAGTGCACCGGTCTTTGCTGTTCGAGATTCCAAAAGCATTCGCATCCACCGAAGTCGGCATTCACAAGATAATCCGGTGACCACGAGCGCAGTTTGCCAACAAATCTGAATGAGTTTCGCTGCTTTCACTCGTAATCTTTTTACCCTGTTCAAATTTCTTGTCCATGTTTTAACTCACCGATTTCATGCTTTCTTTCCGAATCAAAACCTAAGCTTTCGTATCGGTATTCTGCTCTGATGCATACTCAAGCGTCTGATAAAAACTTATTTTTCAACTTTGTGTCAACTTGGTAACAATTTCTGGCGACGCGTTTAGAGCGAAAAAATTGTTTACTACAAAATTTTCATGGAACTTGACCTGAAGATTATTGATCGTCCCCGGCAACTTATAATTCACGGTAAATTCATCCAAAACTTGTACATGCAGATGGAAATGTAATAAATTTTCCGAATTTGTCAGTAATATTTGAAACGTAAAATTAACAATATTAATGATTCGTACAGTTTAATATGCCAGAATATTTATTGATTTTACAATGATGGAATACAATAATTTTCAATTTTCAAGAAAATAAATAAAATGACCCTCACGGACGAAAATATAAACGCAAATTTTATAAACAGAATATACAAATTATTGCCGTTTTATAAATTTTATATATTATTTATATTTCTGTAGATATATTAAAATATATTTTCGTCCGTGAGGGCGATAACATCAATTTTTCATAATAAGATGGTATTATGTTGAAATATATATCATTTTCAAAATTGTAATTTTTGATTATTATTATTTCAGATGATGTAATTGGACAAAATAACCAGTTGACCTGGAAAATAGCCCTACACTAATATTCCAGAAGATGATTCCTGATTGTCGCAGCAAGACGAAGGCTTCAAAGGAATATGAATTCATGTAGCGGTGGATTATTGCAAATAATCTGACTCGCTTGGTACGGTATGAATAACCATATATTTGTATCTCAATTTTTTCCCTCAAATCCAAAATGAAAACATGCATTAAATATGTATTATAAATATTAAATTTTATGTAAATAATAACAAAGTTGTTTATTTTCTTTTTTGACATTAAAAATTGTATCATGCCTCAAGTGTAAAGTCTTGTCAAGTTGTCTTTCTGTTACTGAAAGTAAAATATAAATAAGAAAATGAATATATCAAAAGTGGAATCATATGCAGCAAACCTTCAAAAGTAACTTTATAAAAAATAAAGAAAAGAGTGGAGGAACGTAAAACTTGTTTATCGTTATCATGAATGGATTGATCGGCGAATACTTCAATACAAGTTTGGCAGAGGTCGCGTGCTTGGTATACATCTAACTTGCACGGTAGCTGACGAAGCAGCCTTAGTTTCAGAATGGCGTCGGACGAAGAAGAGGGTGGTGGTGTGGCTGAATTTCTATTATATTTCCGGCGAACGAACATCGCGTGACCCGAGAATTGCCTGACGGTTTTACCGCGACCGCGTATGGACAAGGTTAGTCCACGCGCGACCCTCGGGAACCACCTTTTATATTCACAGCCGGGAAGAATCGAGCACAGCAAACAGGCACCCTTGATTATGATTATTTCTGTTATTTACAACCTCGTTAGTTGCGCGAGGAACGGTGGAAACGAAATACGTAACAAAAACAATGAATTGAGAACCAACAGCCATAAGCAAACCACGCCGCTAAAGGCCAATATTATTTTTTCAATTTTTACAAATTAGTCTCACCGTTTATGCTTCATTTCGAAACCTAATATTATATTTACCCGAATTCAAGACTCTGCATAATTTCGCAATAAATGTCTTGCGTTACTTCCCAGTTTTCCATCGCGGTAGATAACCTTTCCCTTATTTTTCTGAACATGCAACTCATTTTTTTTTCCTCGTGATTTTATCGAGCATAAACTGACTAGCTTTTGTCCGTATAAGGTGTATAATGAGATTACGTAAAAAATTGTATTCGTCGGACGGTAACGCTAATAAAAAGTATGTTTGATTAATTATGAAAAAATGTTGCTGAAAAATTATGGGATTTATTAACGCAAGAAAAAAGTCGGAAAAATCCGCAACTAATGAATCGTGATTTCCAATAAATGCATCAGGTATTTTCTCGATCGAAAAATTTGAACCTCGGTAATGTCGAAGAAAGGTATATTACATGTACACTTATTCGTGAATATCGCAGGAGTAATAACGTTACATAAACATTCAATTTAACGATCATGTCAGAGTTTGAAATAAAAACTCAATGGACCAGGAAACGATGATGGCAAATTGAATGAAACGTTGAGTGTCGAACGAGACGTTATCGTAAACGGATCGGCAAATCAAATATACTCGTCGCGGGTTATGCAAATCATGAATGTTGTTTTTTCTTGAACCGCGAGATCCCGCGTGAGTGAAAAAATAAATAAAAAATAATAATAAAAACGCGCGGATTGAGTGTCGATATATTGGTCTGCGGCTCGTGACAGACGCGCTTGTTTCAAGTCAACCGGAACGCGTGAAATTGAATTGCGTGTAAAAACAGCGCAAGAGGTCCTTGAAACGTCACTCGGACCATCTTTATGTCGATCAGGTCACCGACGTTGAGATATCCTGAACTGAATTTCGACCACTTGAGCACTAATACAAAGTGGTCTCTCAACAGAGGGCGCACGTATACCGAAATTGCACCGTTAATCATATACTTTGGATGTTTGCTCACAAATCTCCCGAACGCTATTTCGTTATGAAATTTCCGTAACATTTATCGATCTGTGTTCTGTTTGGCCAGAACAAAAACCGAATAAGCCTTTGGAATGGTGTCTTTCGAAACATTTATTTTTTTTTGTGAAACAAGAATAATGATTTGCAGAGGCAGTCCAGTTTACTTTTGCACATTCGTCATTTTTGTTACAATATTCGATTCATTTATTGTATCGTTCGGTATGCCGGCCAATTCGGCGTTGTTTTTAGTGGTCATAAAGCCAACGCAGAGTGCTTTATTGAGTCGTACCTCGGTTAACAAGCAGTTCGTTGTCCATCGGGGGTATCGCACAATTTTGTGTAAAACGAAATTATCGATTCTTTTTCACGTCAAGAGCTTGCTGTCTAATTCGAAAGTCAAGTCTGAATAGGCGCGTATCGATTTTTTTTCGCACTCTTGTACACAGAAGAGCAACATTTGGCAGTAAAATATTCAATTACCCGTGCAGGCCACGCGATCGCGATTGTCTAGTCGCAATTTTCTGAGTTATTGAATTACAATGGCTCGGACGCAAAAAAATAACGAAGTTTTTGACGTGAAACTAATTAGGTTCAAACTGACGAGCAAATGATTTATTCCGCGAAGTCATTATACGTTGTAATTGCATTACTCGAGCGCCGTTAATGAAGACGGCTCTGTTTTATCGAGAAACATAAGTGAGACAGAGAGGCCAAGTGCGCGTCAGAGGGTCGCTCTTTGAGGGGTTCAACTAAATTGTCCTGCGCCAATGTTTGTTTTCTGATTTATGGCACTGGCCGTTCACCGATCGACAAACGCCATCGCTAATACTAGCCAAATTGCTCAGCTTCCCAGGCCACGTTTCATTACTGACTTTTCTTTGTCACGGACGACTTAAATCAACTCGTGATAATGCTCGACAAACCCTGTGCCTTTCCACGTGTTTGCACCGATGCGCTAAAAATCAACACTTGTTTACACGCGTGTTTGTTTTGGCATCAATCTTATTGGTGCTTCAACTTTTATACTTTATTGCTCGGTCAGTCAGAAAATTCAACATTTTTCGTAAACCAGAAGAAATCCTTGACATTATTAGTTTCACCAATCAATTTTTCGATCGGGGGGGAAAAAAAGTGGGTCAGAAAAATAAATAATTTCACAGCGAACGTCGGTGTCGGAAAAAGTTGCGGTTAGCTATAAACAAAAAATGAACCGCGGTATACGTTTGATCGTGGGATTATGCACGTCATGCGAGATAGTCGAGCGGTCGATTTTCGATAAATCAGTACACATGGACCAGCCGCATTAATTCTTTAATGCAACACGGTTTGGCCATTAGCAGTGCATCTTTGTGGTCCTTTGGGACGCGGGAGTAGCGTACGCATAATTCGTCGTGGCCCTTGCCGGACCTCTTTGCTCTCTGATAATTTTTACAAAATGGCTTTTTCTCTGCTAATGGCACTGCTGCCCACGTCAATATACTGGGGCGTGATTTTTACGCCAATTCAATTGCCCACCGCCCTGAAAATAATTGACACAAGTTGAATTTACTGGCATTTCACCCTGACTTGCGCTTCCTGCTATTTTTGTCACTAATCAGTTGAATTATCTATACCTGACGTACCCACGCATTCAATTTTCATACACACTACCATACATCTCGCTACTATCATTTTCATTCACTCATTTTAAATATTACACATTACTTAACTGTCGCGTGATTATGGAAATCGACTTTTTTATCAGATGCAAAATTTGTTATCGCGTATTTACAATCGTTTCAGTGGAAATAATTAGAATTGAAAAGAAGAGTTAATATTCAGCAGAATATGAGCGCAAGTCGACGAAAACGCCAGGAAGAGAGAGAGGGAGAGAGAGAGATGAAGAGAGAGACGAAGAGAGAGACGGATATATTGTACGGACAACTAATTTATCGTAGCGCGAGTGTCATTGGACGTAAACGGCTAACCAATTGGCGTAATTGTGCGTTATTAACTAAGAGACATTTGTAATTATCGGCGTCACGTTGTCATGAATATATCGCTAATAACGCTTTATGGTTTGCGTCATCTTGCAATCACAAAGCCCTCTGTTTGGAGTAATTAATAACGACGTTTGCCGTGGAATAATGGTCTCGTTAGAGCAAATAAATAAAGCTGCGTTTTCAATTACAATTATCCTTTTGTAAACGATTACGATTAACGTCGCGGCACGTCGTCAAGCGTACGTGACTCGCGATCGCTTTGTATTATTTCGATTGTCGCGGGAGCAAAATGAGGCCGCCCGAAGTCAACGAGGAAATAAAAGCTCCTTTTTTTGGCATTGCCACGGCGTACAGTTATATAAGCCGTATGCATGTCGCGCCTGCGACTCTTCTTTTCGTTCGCGACGGCACGTACACCAAAAAGAAGAAAGCGCATCGCGAAAAGCCCGATTTCACGTCACCGATAAATCCTGCGCGCCGTTTTGGACCAACACCATGTCAGATTCATTTTGAGCGTCTTATTTTCCTGGCAACCGAAGCATCGGCCGCGCCACGCTGCGCGGACCACCCATGCGTACAGTGTCAAGCGTCATTGGCACTACATTAACTGAGAGCTTTTTCTATCCAGTCCGATAAAAAAGTGCTTTGGTTCATGGCCAACTTCACTTCTTTTTTCTTTATTCACAATCACATTTTATTACCACGGTCAATTATTTGCTATTGCACCTATACCAAGCCCAAACATTTATCTAGACTTTTATAGTGTGTGTGTACATGTAGTCGTTTATTTTTATTTCAAATTGAAAAATAACTGATTTTTCAGAAAAAAGTTTCATTTTGTATTAAAAAAATGAACGAATGATTTTTTTTGTCATTTTTCGGTTTTATTATATATTTCGGAGTTTTAGTATTTTTTTCAAGTGGATTGTAATAATTATTATCAGCAACTGTAGCGCTGTATTATTATAATACGTATATAATATACATATGTTAAACCTGGATACAATATATGTCAATCAGTCTGGAGAACACAATGTCAAATTTCCATAAAATTGCTCCAAAGTCACATTCAAGCTTGTTTTGCATAAAATATACATAGCATTGTTACGGGAAAGTTGTAAAAATATCCAGACTAAATCAAAATTATTTAACGGCGTTGAAATGAAAAAATATATATATATATATATCGTCGGTAATATATAGAATCCGTTTTGAAATTGAAGCAGATGAACAATATTTTGCGCGTCAGCAATAGTGTCGTTATATATACTATATCGGTTATGATTATTGGTCAACAATGTCGAGCGTGCCGGATATTCACGTCAGTTCTATTCGTCGAACTTACAAAAGTCGTGTAATATACGTAATACCAGCGCGGAGAAAAGTTCTCGGTGTTGTTGGAGTTGGAGCCATTTTTTCGTCGACTTTTCGTTTTTCTTGATTTTTGTCGCCGGCTTCAAAGTTGTAGGCGAATTTCGCGCAATGGCCGGAGGAAAGGTTAAGTCGCAGACGAACTTTCGACCCAGTGGTATCTGTGCGATCCGTCGGAAGAGGAAGTTTAACGACGTCGCTTCACTGTTGTGGTTGTCCCAAAGCGCAGTTGATTATTATGTGGCAATCGCGCTCATCCCCTGCCATCCATCTTTCTAACTATTTGCTATCAAAAGTAAGTTCTCGTGCGGGAATCGAAAAATTTATCCCAAAACAAATGTTGAATAGATTTTTGTTGCCGAGCATGAGGGGTTTAATGAGAGGACATGCCCCTGGGGCCAATCAATGTAGGTAATTAAATATCTGCGAAGGTTGACTACCAGCCCGTAAAGATAGCGGAGGCGACTGCAGATATAGTATCTATCTCCGATGTGTCTGAATAATTTGTTCTATCAGAAGCGACGTTAAAGACGAACATAACTGCGGGCTAGGATATTGACCGACCCCGTTTATCTACTAATCTACCCTCGTGAGTCACACCCGTCACGCCCCAAATTTTTACAGGGATGCATTAAACTTATCGACTCGGGGTGAAAACACACAGGCTTGTCAAAATTCGCCTGCAGAAATTGCCCTTTCTACTTCCTCTTCCTCCGCATGCCATTACTGAAAGCAGAAGATTCGCGCGCACGATATCAAACATAAAAGCTCATTTTTATAGATCAAAGTGTTACACTGATGAAAAGACGACGTTTATCATGAAAAATTGCCGCGTCTCTCTGCGCGATGTAAATTGAGCATTCGCTTCGTTTCGTTTATTCCGCTTGTTGACGCAATCCATCAGACCTTAAGTAATATCTGGTCGCAGAATCAATTATTTTTTAATCGAATTGTCAAGGGGCGGACAAAAAAAATCTTGGCATCATTACAACTTGGGAACACGTCGATGGCGAGACAGAAAAAAAACGTGTTGCCGGAAAAGAAACACGAGGCGGCGGGGCATTACAAGATTAAGGAATTAGGTTTTTCCGGCAAAAAAACCTGCCCGTCGTTTGCGTTCATTCGTCTTGCGCGAAGACATGAGTTTCCAACTTTTTCTGGACACTGTCTATACGTGTAGACACGAATAAAAGTCGCGCGACGACAGAAAACTCAAACGCGAACGACAGACAACGCTTCGCGCTCAAAAATATGGACCTCCAGGCAATAAGAACAGTTTCGTTATACATAGACAAAAATAGAAGAAAAACAAAACTCGATCTGAAACTTGATGTAATGAGCATGAAAAATGTGACATTCGCTAAAGCAGCTGCTCACACAAATTGGATGAACCTGAACTTAAGCCTAAAATCAATGTTACAGAGATTATTGATTTTGTATAACATTGTCCAGGTATTGAATTACAAATTAACAATTACGATAAACTTGATAAAACCGTCAGAAGACTACAACGTTTTCATATAAAATAAAGGGGGTTGGAAATTCCATATATTGTTTCTTATTAAAAATTATATGACTTTTTTTGCCTAAATAAAGAATTTGTACATCAGGTATGGGAAGAAGAATAAACCAATACGTAAACTGATAAAAACCATCGGATACTTGAAGCGCCTCAATTATTTTTGTTTGCAATTCGAATAATGTGCACGAAGAAATTTCATCGTACAAAATTTTTGCAGTACGAGTTGCGGAGTTGTATGAGTGAAAGAGACTCGTGTGTCGTACTTATACG